>JADBJO010005181.1:82470-92470 GCA_016801955.1 Conus betulinus
TTCAGGTTATCACTGGAAATGCTCTTCTGTATTTGTCTGAGCTACTTAAAACCTACACTATGTTTGGCACTCTACACCCTTCTGCCAATAATAGCATGTTTTGTAAACATACACATACAAAAGAAAAAAACATTGTGTGTGTGTGTGTGTGTGTGTGTGTGTGTGTGTGTGTGTGTGTGTGTGTTCTTTGTCTGACATTAAACATCAGGGCAATATATTTGACAGTAAAAAGAAACAAAATGGTATACGAAATGAATAAAGTATAATACACACTTTAAGGATAGGAACAATGATGAAAAAAAAGAAAAAAAAAAAAAAAAAAAAAAATGAAACACATAATTATAACCAAAATTGGTAGCACAGTGTCACCACAAGGACTGGGGTAATGTTCAGCTTTTGGGCATTATATAGAAATTACGTTTCTTTCTTCTTTACCCATCTTTTCGTTTCCCATGGCATGCCACAATGAAAATGCGTGACCATCCATCCGCTGAGAAATGATTTGTTGACACTAATGAGCCAGCATCCACAAATCCACACTTTCTTGCTGCTTCCCTGCTTGTTTGTTGTTGTTGTTGTTGTTGTGTTGAGTTCCTTTGAACATTTTGACCCGATCAGAGCGAAGCTTTTATTCAGTGCTCGTCGCCTGAATTGCAGTGATTGACAGGAAAAACTATCACCTACGTACCAGCACTTCACTGGCCACAATCCCAAGGACAGAGCCCAGCGAGATTTACATGACAGTGGTGTCGATTGCCTCTTCATTGAGATGCTGGAGGGGTATCGAACTATCGATCCCTGTCATCAGAGAGCCGCGCTGGGTCATGGAGCTGGCTGTTGTCTGGAATGATGACGGGTGAGAAGAGGAGGATTGCCTTCATCACTTGATGGGATCAGGTCAGGAAGAGATGGTAACATCTTTCGGGAGCTAGCCTGACTCAATTGACGATTCGGTTTATAGAGGTGTTTCTGTGTCTGCAGTGCAGCGCATAATGTGGTGCATGGGATGCACGAACAGAGGGAGAGGTGGGGGAGGAGAGAGAGAGAGAGAGAGAGAGAGAGAGAGAGAGAGAGAGAGGAGGGAGAACGAGAGAATGAGATAGAGACAGAGACAGGCAGATAGACAGACAGACAGATAGACAGACAGGCAGACAGACGGACAAACAGACAAAGACACTAAGGAAAGAGAGACAGTGACCTCCCTCAAGACAGACAGACAGACAGACAGACAAACAGACAGACAGAGAGAGAGAGAGAGAGAAAGAGAGGGATGTATGTGTGTTCTTTCCCCCTTTGTTCTCTCTCTCTCTCTCTCTCTCTCTCTCTCTCTCTCTCTCTCTCTCTCTCTCTCTCTCTCTCTCCGTTCTTATAGCTTTTCCCCCAAACAATTACAGTATCACATTTAATACAAATGATGTAACTGTTGCTGTTTGTTCACTCGTTCTTGCTGTATTTCTTCATTTACTCTGTCGTTTTCTTAATACCTCTTGATTTCCCATTCGATGCTGTTATGTGAATTTGCGTAATGCTAGCAAAAGCTGATCCCAGCCTCTCTCTCTCTCTCTCTCTCTCTCTCTCTCTCTCTCTCTCTCTCTTTCTGTGTGGTGTGTGTGTGTGTGTGTGTGTGTGTGTGTGTGTGCGCGCGCGCGCGCGTGTGTGTGGTGTGTGCGTGTGCGCGTGCGTGCGTGCGCGCGTGCGCACGAGTGTGTGTGTGTGTGTGTGTGTGTGTGTGTGTGTGTGTGTGTGTGTGTGTGTGTGTGTGTGTGTGCTTTCATTGCTTGCGTGAAAAAAAAAAACAGTGTGACAATTTCACATATGTCAAAAACTTAGTGTTTCAAGCAGTCTTCAAAAAAGTTACAAATGCCCAGACGAGGTCTGCCATTATGGACATTCTGAGGATCGAATTTTTTGTATTTCAGTCTTTATTCAGTTTGTGTGTCGTTCTACAAAACAATTGATCAAATTACACGTGATCACTCAATCGGCAGAAGTTCATTTTGCTGTTATTATTGAAGCTGTAAACATGATTCGATAATTGTATGTTTTACCTAATGAGGGTATCGGTTTCTGTCACTGCTGGTTGTCTGTGTCACAGTGACTGGTCGGAAGTGTAACTCCACCCCGGAAACTTAGTTCGCCACAATGTCAAGGCCGGTAATTTCCCCCAGATTCAAGCGAGGTTTACACAAAAGCTGGGCGATTGTGACCTTCATTTACATGCTAATGGGATATCGAACTATCCATCCCTCTACTCACACTAAGACACGTGTGCCTAAAGAATAACAAGGGGGTTTTTATTTTATTTTTTTTTTTTTCATTCTTTTTTTGTTTTGTTCTTTTTTGTGTTTGTTTTTCATTCTTTGGTGTGGATGGGTGAGTTTGCACTTGTAAAGTTTACAATGTGTGGTACGAAATCATCATATTATTGATGTACAAACACAACTGGACTGTACCAGCCACCTTGGCGAAGTGGTTAGCATCGCAGACTCCGTGCTGGGAGGTCGTGGGTTCGATTTCCATTGGAGTCATGTGGAATTTTTCTGCCCCGACCAGTTCCCACCCAGAGCTGAGTTTGCTACAGGCTCAGCTGGGGAAGACTGGGACCACACAGTCGAGTTTCATCCACTTAATGGGTGCGTCTCTGAGAGTTTTGTTTAAATTTTCTGACCAACAGTACAGGTATCTGTATCTTTCGGGCCTGGTTGACGCCAGGATATATCATGAAACAAAGCATACAGTACTGTTCTGTCATGCCATCTCAGGCCGGAATGGAAATCCATTGCATCATCTTCATCATCCTCATTCTCATCGATCAGCTTAAAAAAAAAAATTTCTGTGGCCTTTTATGCCTGCTCTCGTGGTAACCTTAGTTTCGATGTCCTCTCCACGTCTATGGCCTGGGCTTGGTTCAATCGGGGTCACCGGTATCGGCCAGTCCATGGGGGCTGTCACTGGACGGACTTGGGGGCGCCCTTTGGAGGGAGAGCTCACTCATGCTGGCTCCACGACCAAGCAGTTTGTTACTGTCGTCAGTAGGGGGCTTAGTAGGTGGTGTCCTGCCTTTGTTGGACCAAAACAGGCGTCACTTAACACCACCAAAGTGACTCGGCAGCAGTGCAGTGTCTCCCCCAGTGGGTTGCCTCTTGATGACTTGACATTGACTGCTCCCTGTGGATTGCCGGTGCTGGTTCTGCGGCGGGACTGACCGGGCTGTGGCTGTGGACAGGGTGTCGGAATGAGTGGCGTGGGTGCACTGCCTGCCTCTGAGGCGGCACAGAAGATGGGACAGCAAAGGAGAAAAAAAAAAACTGCTGGATTGTTTTCATCAAAATAACAACAGAACGGAAATTCTTTCCGCCACACAGACGAACAGTGGTGTATTAAAGGCCAGAAATAAATGTTCAATGTCGGGTGAACCACAAGACGCTAAGAAACACAATGATGCCAGAAATAAATGTTCAATATGGGGTGAAAACCACAAGGCACTAACTATGTTCTCCTTCCTTTGCCTGACACTTTCCCACTGACGTTTTTTGTTGTTTCTGTTTTTTGTGTATTTCTTTCTCGCCAGATTCATTCACTGCTCTCTGTGATTGGCTGAAACAACATCACTCATTTGGGAAAAAAAAAAACTTGACCGGCTACAATCCAAAGAGAATCACATGCTCCCAGATCCCTGCCAGATCTTTTCATGACAGAGGGGTCGACAGCATCTTCATTGACATGCCTGAGGGGGGTGGGGAAAGGGGATGTCGAACTATTGATCCCTGTCATCAAAGATTCACGCTGGGTCATAGACCTGGCTGTTTATTGCAATTTGTCACCTTTGATTATGTCATTGCATCAGGAAAGAGGTGGAGTGTCTGGGGGGTGAATAGGGAGAGCACTGATTGGTTGATTCATTGACACCTTGCTGGTGCTGAGATCTTTAATGCACTGACAGACATCTTTCATTGGAGGAGAGAGAGAGAGAGAGAGAGAGAGAGAGAAGAGAGAGAGAGAGAGAGAGAGAGAGAGAGAGAGAGAGAGAGAGATTCATTCAATATTCAGTACAGGTAAGGGCCTCTCTGAAGGATGTACAACACTGAAATATTTTTAACTCAAACTGTAAGCTGTCATCTGGAACATCAACATCACAACACACACTGACAGTTCAGCACTATTTTGCAGTGCTAGTATGGCATTGACTATCAAGAGCAAGATTGTATCTTAGCATGATCATGATTAACCTAACTCTTTCTATGATTTAAGATGAAAACTTAATACACTGTTCATAAGAAAGAATCACATCTCTATAGAAAGATAACTCCTCTCTCTCTCTCTCTCTCTCTCTCTCTCTCTCTCTCTCTCTCTCTCTCTCTCTCACTCTCTTCTCTCTCTGTGTCTCTGTCTCTGTCTGTCTGTCTGTTTGTCTGTCTATCTGTCTGTCTGTTTTGTCTGTCTATCTGTCTGTCTGTCTGTCTGTCTCTCTCTCTCTCTCTCTCTCTTAAAAGGAATTACATCATACGAGCATTTTAGCCATGTGAGAAGAACACATCCAATGTAATCCTTTTGCCATTTCCACTTTTCTCTTGGACTTCCATTTTTATTTCGATCCAGTTGAACAGAAGCCAGGCTGCATCCACATCCCCTCGCTCCGCTTTCCTCTCGTTGATCAAATCATAAAGTCCACGCACGCAGAAAGTGACTGGCTGCAATGCCAAGGCCAGCAATATTCCACAGACTGAGCCGAGGCTTGCACAGAGGCTGAACTGATGTTTTCTTCATTGACATGCCAGTGGGGTATCAACCTTTCGGTTCTTGTCATCAGAGAAGCAAGCTGGGCCATTGCCACTGCTATTCACTGGTAACAATGTCTGATACGACAGGGGCCTCTGATCCAATGACCTCGGTTGCTGGAATGTGAATTGTGACATCTACATTGTTTGTGTTGATTTCATCCATTGGGTGCGATGTTATGCTCAGATTTAGATGTGATACACGCTGCATGTGTGGGAATCCACACGGGGACATACAGTCTGTGTGTGTGTGTGTGTGTGTGTGTGTGTGTGTGTGTGTGTGTGTGTGTGTGTCCGTGTGTGTGTGTGTGTGTGTGTGTGTGTGTGTGTGTGTGTGTGTGTGTGTGTGTGTGTGTGTGTGCCTGTTCCAGTCTCTGTCTCTGTCTCTCTCTCTCTCTCTGTCTCTCTGTTTCTGTCTCTGTCTCTCTCACTCTCTGTTTCCCTCCCTCTCTCTCTCCCTTTATCTCTCTCTCTCTCTATCTTCTAACTAACTATCTATCTATCTATCTATCTATCTATCTATCTATCTATCTATCTATCTATCTATCTATCTATCTATCTATCTATCTATCTCATGATGTACGGGGGTAGGGACAGATATCGATGCCATATAAGGGATATATTCTTCGCTTCGTCGAATCCAGATCGTGGTATTTGTGTTGACTGGATGTGACAACCTATCATTGTTAGTGTGGGCCCTACGGGGGATGCCCGGAAATGATTTTACAGTCCATCATGATGGATGCATCAGGTGGGTGTTGTAGTCCCCAGGGTCGTCCGTCAGTCAGGATTGTCATCCTCTCCACCTGTGGGGTCAGCCTTTAGTCTGGTGCTGTGTCGCCGTCTGTCCACTTCTTTGGATGTTTCTGGTAAACACTTGGATATTTCCCTGCATGTCTCATACGACAGGCCAGAAGCTGCTTGTTATTTTGAATAATCTACTTGGAGACTGTTCCCGTTTTCTGTGCACTGGTTGGTATGTCACACGCTCTCTCAAAATATCTTAATTATGTTCTGCCACTGTCTTAGATGGAGTCAAGGGCTGATCACAATACGGGATGAGCTATATTCGTTTTGGCCAGTCCCATCTTCCAGGCTTTGCGGTTTCATTCACACAGTTATCATCTCCTGGTCAGAAGCACACTCAACGCTGTGACAATATTCCATGGATCACACTCGGTGCAGTGACAATAGTCAATGGATCACACTCAATGCCGTGACTATAGTCCGCGGACCACACTCAATGCTGTGACAATAGTCAATGGATCACACTCAATGCTGTGACAATAGTCAATGGATCACACTCAATGCTGTAACAATAGTCAATGGATCACACTCAATGATGTGACAATAGTCAATGGGATCACATTCAATGCTGTGACTATAGTCTGCGGACCACACTCAATGCTGTGACTATAGTCCGCAGACCACACTCAATGCTGTGACAATAATCAATGGATCACACTCAATGCTGTGACTATAGTCTGCGGACCACACTCAATACTGTGACTATAGTCCGCGGACCACACTCAATGCTGTGACAATAGTCAATGAACTACATTCAATGCTGTGACAATAGTCAATGGATCACACTCAATGCTGTGACAATAGTCAATGGTTCACACTCAATGCTGTGACTATAGTCTGCGGACCACACTCAATGCTGTGACAATAGTCAATGGATCACACTCAATGCTGTGACAATAGTCAATGGATCACACTCAATGCTGTGACAATATTCAATGGATCACACTCAATGCTGTGACTATAGTCCGCGGACCACACTCAATGCTGTGACAAAATTCAATGGATCACACTCAATGCTGTGACAAAATTTTAATGGATCACACTCAATGCTGTGACAATAGTCAATGGATCACACGCAATGCTGTGACTATAGTCCGCGGACAACACTCAATGCTGTGACAATAGTCAATGGGTCACACTCAATGCTGTGACAATAGTCAATGGATCACACTCAATGCTGTGACAATGGTCAATGGGTCACACTCAATGCTGTGGCAATAGTCAATGGGTCACACTCAATGCTGTGGCAATAGTCATGGGTCACACTCAATGCTGTGACAATAGTCAATGAGTCACACTCAATGCTGTGACAATAGTCAATGGATCACACTCAATGCTGTGACAATAGTCAATGGGTCACACTCAATGCTGTGACTATAGTCTGCAGACCACACTCAATGCTGTGACAATAGTCAATGGATCACACTCAATGCTGTGACAATGGTCATTGGATCACACTCAATGCTGTGACAATAGTCCATGGATCGTGTCGCCCTGGTCAGATGCACACTCAATGCTGTGACTATAGTCCATGGATCGATGTTGTGACGATAGTCCAAGGATCACACTCAGTGCTGTGACAACAGTCCATGGATCGATGCTGTGACAATAGTCCATGGATCGATGCTGTGAGAACAGTCCGTGGATCGATGCTGTGACAACAGTCCATGGATCGATGCTGTGACAATAGTCCATGGATCGATGCTGTGACAATAGTCCATGGATCGATGCTGTGACAATAGTCCATGGATCAAACTCAGTGCTGTGACAATAGTCCATGGATCGGTGCTTTGACAACAGTCCATGGATCGATGCTGTGACAATAGTCCATGGATCAAAACTCAGTGCTGTGACAATAGTCCATGGATCGATGCTGTGACAACAGTCCATGGATCGATGCTGTGCCAACAGTCCATGGATCGATGCTGTGCCAATAGTCCATGGATCGATGCTGTGACAACAGTCCATGGATCGATGCTGTGCCAATAGTCCATGGATCGATGCTGTGCCAACAGTCCATGGATCGATGCTGTGCCAATAGTCCATGGATCGGTGCTGTGACAACAGTCCATGGATCGTGTTTCCATGCATGTTCAGGACTGCTGTTGGTAGCATGTCAAGGGAAATATGTCAAAAAAGCAGTCGAGTGTGAAACAAGCTGTGTGTGCTAGAGTTTCGTCTGTAAGTTGAATTGTTTTCACTTCATAAATGCATTGTGAAGTGCTTCGGGGTCTCACAAAAGCGGTAAAATTTATGTCTAGTAGTATGTAGTAGTAGTAGTAGTAGTAGTAGTAGTAGTAGCAACAGCAGCAGCAGCAGCAACAGCAGTGGTGATAGTAGTAGTGATAGTAGTAGTGGTAGAAGAAGTAGAAGTAGTAGCAGTAGTAGTAGTAATTAAAGTTGTAGCAGCACTTGTAGCAGCAGCAGCAGTAGTAGTAGTAGTAGTAGTAGTAGTAGTAGTAGTTGTTGTTGTAGTTGTTGTTGTTGTTGTTGTTGTACTTGTAGAAGTAGTAGTAGTAGTATAATTCATCTTGGTATTATAATTTGCTGTTGTTGTCATCATCATTGTTATTATCGAGTTCACGCTTAATTTGTTTTCTCCATCCAATCAGAATCAAGTTTCCATTGACCGTTCTTCACTTTCATTGGCTGTAATGACATCACCTAGGGGGCGAAAACTCCATTTGCTGCCATCCTTAAGCCAGCAAATTTCCAGTGAGGCTTTAGTGGGAAGCTGAGTCGATGTCTCCTACATTGAGGTACCGATGGGGTCTTGAACTATCGATCCAGGTCTTCAGAGAAGCCTGTGAGGTCAGGACCATGGCCGCTTTCTGGGAATTTGACGACCAGGGGAGAAGTGGATGCTTTGCTGAGGTAACGTGGGCGTGAAGTGTTTGAAGATTTCAGGAAGCAGTTTGATTTATTGATTACTTCATTCATTAGTTCATCCGCCATTGAAGACATGCGTTTGGGTCTTGAGGAGAGACAGAAAGGGCGAGGAAAGAAAAAGGGTAAAGTGAGGAGAGAGAGAGAGAGAGAGAGAGAGAGAGAGAGAGAGAGAGAGAGAGAGAGAGTAGAGAGAGTGATAGAGAGACAGACAGACAGACAGACAGACAGGCAACACAGTACAGACAGACAGACAGAGATGGAGAGTTGATGGGGGGGTTTGGGGCTGGAGGTAGGGGTGTTAAGATATGGATTTGGACATTTCTTCATGCTTGAGTCGTTACCAACTTCGATTTTGAAAGAAAGAATCAGCCAGAATGCTATGTTTCAATTGACACATACAGTGTTTCAAAAGCGTAGGTGTGTGGGCAAATTACCATAAGTATGGAAACAGTCAATTATAACTGCCATCCGCTAACAAGGCAGATGCAAAATCATTACACGTAACCTCAAAAGCAGAGCATTAATATCCCATTCATGCAGGCTTAGGTTTGAAAATCGTATTAAACAGCCTCCTATGCTTTTGTGAGAATCAGGATGTCATATCAGTGAATCAGGCAAGTGTTTGCAAAGGTCAGTCGACAATCGGTACTCTAAGCAAGTTAACAACAAGCATTAAGGAACAGTTCCCAAGACACTTGCCTGTAGTGACATTTCTTTTTTTTAATAACACTCAACGCATGCCATAAGCTCTCTCTCTCTCTCTCTCTCTCTCTCTCTCTCTCTCTCTCTCTCTGTGTGTCTCTGTCTCTCCCCCCCACCTCTCTCTCTCTCTCTCTCTCTCTCTCTCTCTCTCTCTGAACGAATGAATGAATGTGTGCGAGTGTGTGTGCGTGCATGCGTGTACGTGCGCGCGCGCGCGCGCGCGCGTGTGTGTGTGTGTGTGTGTGTGTGTGTGTGTGTGTGAGTGCGTGAATGTGTGCTCCTTGTCCTGTATTGAAGATCAGCGCAAAATATTTGTCTGTAAAAAAAAATACAAGACATACGAAAAAAAATAGCAAGCGACAAATTATGAAACAAAAACGTAACAAACTCTAGACACAGAAACAGTGAATTAACACGTACACATAACGGAAATTGCCAGTACGATGTAAGCAAGCATGGACTGGGATAATGTTATGACTGTGGGCATGACATAGAAGTTACAATTCTTTCTCCCCCCCCCCACCCCTTTCCCCCCCTCCCCCCCCCCCCCCCAGCAGTTTTTAATCATTCAGATGACTGGCCAAAGCAATAATATATGACAATCCCTATGTTGAGAAATTATTTCCTGACACTACTTATCCAGTAGGCGCAAATTCAAAATTTCCTGTTTCATTATTTGTCGTTGTTATGAGTTCATTTTGACCCAATCAGAGTGAAGCTCTTATTCAGTGCTCGTCGCCTGAATTGTAGTGATTGACAGGAAAAAACTACCACCCACGTACCAGCACTTCACTGGCCACAATCCCAAGGACAGAGCCCAGCGA
>JADBJO010005181.1:94970-99970 GCA_016801955.1 Conus betulinus
GATGAGAGACTCAGGTTCCGAGAGAGCTAATTGCAAGCAAAAGAAACAAAAACTCCGAAAATTGACCTCTGAATATAAAATATGTTATTTATTTTTGTCTTTATGAATACCCCCTCTCCCTCCCTCCCTCCCTCCCCTCCACACACAGTTTTAGAAAGCTTTAACAGCAACATATTTGGAGGATCATTACAAAGACTTCTTTGGACTTTCTAATGGGTGCAGAAAATCCCTTCTTCACCTTGGATTTAAAACTGCTATTTTTGCGAAGTTTACTTTGAAATTGGGAGAACAAACGAACGAACGAACGAACGAACGATCGGCCGAACAGATGAACGAACGGGCGGACATGTTTCATTAACCAATATTTACCAATGTCCACGGGCTACCAATGTTCACGGCTACAGACAGAAAACATAGAACCACTACCAGCGTTGTCACCAGAATCATCACTGTCATTATATATGTCTGGCTAAATACTAGCCGTTCTACTGTTCAGATCACCAGATAACATTATATAAGCATCTTTAAATTCAAGCATGCACTAAAAGTACATATCTTTTCCATTGAACTGATACCACTGCTAATGTTAAAGTGTACATAGTAGGGTAAATCTTCTAGTGGATTGTAGGATCACTTATACAAATATCTTCTGTAACACCAAATAAACATTTGTGGATTAGATATACAGATACATTGGAATAGTTCACTTTGATTTCACTGATAAACGACATAAATTCATTTTCTAATTGACAAATTATTTCCCCCCCTTATTACTGCCTTGCTTACTAAATTTGATAGCAGGTTTCTGAATATTGTATATCCGGTGAAAAGCATACAACTGAATATGATAAAACAAATCAGACAGACAGACAGACAGACAGACAGACAGGCAGACAAGCAGACGCACACGAACACACACACACACACACACACACACACACACACACACACACACACACACACAGATGGCTGAAGTCAACACATAATAAGATTGTTCAGCTGTTCAGCAGCTCCCCTGATAGCGGTGTTGCACGCCATTGACCACTACGTCATGGCCTCCGTAGGAACTTGAGGTGAATGAGGCCAATTGGAGGACTCAGCTGTTGAGACCGATCCAACGAGCGAAAGAGACAGACAGACACACACACAGACTGACTGACTGACAGACAAACAGTCGGACAGACAGAGACAGAGAGAGACTTAAAGAAGACAAGGAGAGAGAACGCGTGTAAGAAAGTGAGAGCAAATCAAGAGACCAGAGAGACAGACAGAGAGAGGGGAGTCAGGGAGAGAGAAAGAGAGAGAAAAAAAAGAAGAGGGGGGGGGGGAGGAGACGGGCAGAGAAAAAAGTTGCGAGACTGAGAGAGAGAGAGAGAGAGAGAGAGGAGAGAGAGAGAGAGAGAGACAGACAGACAGACAGACAGACAGGCAGACAGACAGGCAGACAGACAAAGAAAAAACAGAGAGATACAGAGCGAGACTGAGAGAGAGAGAGAGAGAAACAGAGAGAGAGAGAGAGAGAGAGAGAGAGAGAGACAGAGAGACTGTATGAAATGTTCAGTGTAAGAAATGCACAAAGAAAAAACCTAGCACATTGTGAAAAGATTTCTGTCAATCTTTCATACGTTAATCTCTTCTCCTTTCCAAGAAAATTGACCGAGGGGAGAAAGCTTTGCAGGGGATTTCGACAACTGTGAGAGGGCTCAGCCGAACTTTAGAGTACAGGCCGCTCGGCCTGTAATACTTATCCAGGGAAGGATGAAGCAGGAATTGAGAGTCTGCGAATGTGGGATCTGGCGGCGGACTAAAAGAAATGGGAAACTACAAGGATTCTCTCTCTCTCTCTCTCTCCTCTCTCTCTCTCTCTCTCTCTCTCTCTCTCTCTCTCTCTCTCTCCTTTTTAACATGTGTCTCTCTCTTAATTAGCTTCTCTGAAATTTTCCATTGATTTGTTGTCCGTCTTCTTCTCCTTCCTTTTTTTTGTTATATTTTTCCGCGTGTTACCAAAGAAGAAGGAAACTTTACGTGTCGTAAGTTGAGCAAGATTTTTTTTTTTTTTTTTGTTACACGGGACAGACAAATGGACAGGACACTGGAAAAAAAAAAAAAACAAAGAAAGAAGAAAGAAGAAAACAAATTTTGCAAAAAATCACAGGCAGCAATCTTCCCTCGGTCTATCCCTTTCTACACCACAAGCAGCCAAAGCAGGTGAAGCTTAGCCAAGGGATTTATACAGCCGTCAGATAGCTCACTTAAACTTCGGAGTTTAAAGAACTTAGTTCGGGCTACAGAATTAGACAAGCTGAAATGAAGAAGATTAGTCTGACGGCTGATGAACATGGGAGCTTACAGGAGGAAGAACAGAGAGAAGTGGGTAACCCATGCTCTCTCTCTCTCTCTCTCTCTCTCTCTCTCTCTCTCTCTCTCTCTCTCTCTCATACACACACATGCGCGTGCACTTCACTTTCTAACCCCGCAATCAAATCTATTGAGTTTCCCCAAAACACAACGTAAACTCAAACCCCCAACACACCCTGGTCAATGATCAAGGACACCCACCCTCCCTGAGCCGTTAGATTGCCCGTGAGGCCGTGTTTGCCAGTTAAGCAATGCCCCTGCCCCCACCACGCCTCTCGCGGATTTCGGCGATCGATAGTTTCTGATCTCACGAGTGTTACCACCCAAGGCAGCATTTGACTGCGATTAGGTTTCGTTGTCAGCCTCTACGCCCTGCCCAATGACAGAGTCATCAGGCCTTGGTTCACTGCTGCACATTATTTCTCCTTTTTTATTAAATGTGTGGGTGATATGATATATTAGGCAAATCATTTCCTTCGAGGTAAAGGAGGGAAAAAAAAAAAAAAAAGGAAAAGAACAAAAGACAGAACAGAAACATTTTTTTTCTATCTGAGATTTTTTTTTTTTATTCGCTGACCCCGAAAGATGTTCTGTGACCACAATAAGTTTCAGTGATGCAACTAATCCAGATCCACCAGAACAAAGTACATAACCAAGAGAGTTTAGTGTAGGGATCCTGTATTGCCAAACCACTCGATAGTGAAAAAATTTAAAATAATGCTTTGAGTCGGGTATGTCTCATCTCCTCGTTATAAATAATACATAACACTTGCAGGGTCTCAGGGATACCAGATAGTACACTCAGAGAATCGTCCAACACGTCGTGGGTGAGTTGTGTTAAGGTGTTGTGATACCATTGTCGAGGGACACGGTGTGTGTGTGTGTGTGTGTGTGTTGTGTGTGTGTGTTTGTGTTGTTATCCCCGTGACTCACGTGTGTGTTCATGTCACCCGTGTTTTTGTAAGTAGGCGTGCGCGTGTGTAACTGTGGATGTCGTGTGTGTCGGTGTGCCATGTGTAAAGGATGCATGTTAGTTGTGTGGTGTAGGTGCATGCGTACCAATGCTATGTGTGGTCCATGTGTGTGGCGTGGGTGGTATGGGTGTGTGATGCGGTGGTTGTGTGTTGATGACTTCGGGTGTGTGTGTGTGTGTAGTGATGTGGTGTGTGTCGTGGCGTTCTGTTTTGTGGTGCACATCTGTACCTCTCTCCTCACTCTCTCTCTCTACTACTCTCTCTCTCTCTCCACTCTCCTCCTCTCTCTCCTACTCTCTTATGGAGCACCGCACACACACACCCCAACACACGCAGACACTCACTATCTAACCAAAGTGTGTGAAATCTAAGAGCTCGTTATCCCAATGAGGATGACAAATAATAAACTCCACAGCCCCAAACACCCTGGGGCATAGTGATCAATAGACCCCAATCCCCCCCGAGCCGTGTTTTAGATGCAAAGGTGAAATCAGCAATGCCCGGTTCGCTGGGCTTGCCCCCCAACACCACGTCTCTTTCAGCTCGGCACTCTCGATGCTTTCTGACCGCTCACGAGCGGTATATGACCATACGAAGAAGAAGAGTCATTTGGACCGGAGTACGACGTCAACCCACCCTGTTAACAAGACAGTCAGTTCAGCCCTTCCAAAAACATGCCTTTATCAATTTCGTCTTTTTTTTTTAATTGTAGGTAGTAAGCAAAAAAAACTAAATGAGCAAAAGTATCCATTTAGTAAAGGAGAAGGAAGATGAGGAAAAAACGATAAAATATGTGCGAAAAAAAAAAAAAAATAGATTCTGTGATTGCCGCCCCAATGATTTGATGACCATAGTTTGAATCAATTCTGCCAGCACAAATCGTAAACAAAGTACACCATACAAATATCGCATAGCAGGTTTTCAGTTTAGTTACAGGCCTTCTATTTGTTTGCCAACGCTCCCCTTAAGCAAAAGATGCCTAATAATGCTTATGATTAGTCACATTAAAGTATCCTGCCCACTTATGATAATGGAGAATTGGAATGGGTCGTAATAGAAAACCAAGTAGTACACTTCTGTTTGTGGTGTGTGTGTGTGTTGTTGTGGTGAGGCTGGGGTGTGTGTGCGTTGGGTTTGTGTGGGTGTTGTGCAGGTTGCCGTGCGTGATGCACCATCCTCAAACGGGCACTGCGCGGGCCCCGTGCCTGTGGGCTGAGGCGGGCTGAGAGAGAAACAAAAAGAACAAAGGAGAAGGCATGTATGTTTGACAATCTGAGCAAGTAGACCTGAATCACCGATCGTCATGAGGCAAGACACACAGACTACACACAAAAAGTATCCTGTCAAGTGGCGACGTCGCAAGCGCGGCTAGGTAACACACCCGACTGTGTCGGAACTCGATCTCCTACAATCTCACGTCGGTCATCTCTCTGTCCACAGCTCTCTGACAGCCCTCTCTCTCTCTCTCTCATCTCTATGTTTGTCTCTGTTAATATCGTGAAGGCTGGGGGGCTGTTGCCTGCCCTCTTCCACTCCATCCCCCGCATCTCTCTCTCTCCCTCCCTCTCTATCTTCTTTCTTCTAATGCCCTCTCTCCTCTCTCTACTTCTCTCCTTCTCTCTCCCTCTCGTCTGTTCTGCCTGCATTTCTGTCTCTCTGTCTCTGGTC
>JADBJO010005181.1:107470-109970 GCA_016801955.1 Conus betulinus
TATCCATACGTACACACACACACACACACACACACACACACACACACACACACACACACACACACACACACACACACCACACACCATAATGGCAGACAGGCAGGACGTCAGATGGACAGACAGTTAGGCAGACAGACATACATACATACACATACATACATACATACATACATACATACATACATACATACATGTAAAGGATTGTACCTATAAGACTTTAACGGAGGCGGAGAATACATCTGAACTGTCTCTCTATCCCTTTTTTTTAAATCCAATCTCACTCTCTCTTTTATCCCTTTTTCTTAAATCCAATCTCACTCTCTCTTTTATCCCTTTTTCTTAAATCCAATCTCATGCTCTCTCTTTTATCCCTTTTTCTTAAATCCAATCTCACACTCTCTTTTATCCCTTTTTCTTAAATCCAATCTCACTCTCTCTTTTATCCCTTTTTCTTAAATCCAATCTCACACTCTCTTTTATCCCTTTTTCTTAAATCCAATCTCACACTCTCTTTCATCCCTTTTCTTAAATCCAATCTCACTCTCTCTTTTATCCCTTTTTCTTAAATCCAATCTCATGCTCTCTTTATCCCTTTTCTTAAATCAAATCTCACTCTCTCTTTTATCCCTTTTTCTTAAATCCAATCTCACACTCTCTTTTATCCCTTTTTCTTAAATCCACTCTCACACTCTCTTTTATCCCCTTTTTCTTAAATCCACTCTCACGCTTTCTCTCTCTTATCCCTTTTTCTTAAATCCACTCACACGCTCTCTCTCTCTCTCTTATCCCTTTTTTTCTTAAATCCACTCTCTTATCGCTTTTTCTTAAATCCACTCTCACACACTCTCTCTTATCCTTTTTTTTCTTAAATCCACTCTCGCACGTTCTCATTCTTCCTTTGTGTCTCGAAATTGGTACTACTCAGGAGGCTCCATTGAACTGAAACGTCAAGACAGCCCTGTAGGTCCAGGCAGCCCTTTACTGTCAAGACAGCCCTTTACTGTCAAGACAGTCCTTAAGGTCCATTCAGCCCTTTACTGTCAAGACAGTCCTTAAGGTCCATTCAGCCCTTTACTGTCAAGACAGTCCTTAAGGTCCATTCAGCCCTTTACTGTCAAGACAGTCCTTTACTGTGAAAGACAGTCCTTTACTGTCAAGATAGCCCTTTACTGTCAAGACAGCCCTTTAGGTCCAGGCAGCCCTTTACTGTCAAGACAGCCCTTTAGGTCCAGGCAGCCCTTTACTGTCAAGACAGCCCTTTAGGTCCAGGCAGCCCTTTACTGTCAAGACAGCCCTTTAGGTCCAGGCAGCCCTTTACTGTCAAGACAGCCCTTTAGGTCCAGACAGCCCTTTACTGTCAAGACAACCCCTTTTCGATCATCATGGTAATCCCTAGTTGGGGTGGGGAAAAGATCAAGAGCGCACTGACATCTTTTTGTGTCCACGTTTCATGCCTTTTTTATGTCAAAGATAAATAGATTACATCCAAGGAGGGAGGGAAGAGAGAAGAGACAGACAGACAGACAGACAGAGACAGACAGACAGATCTGATCATTTGCTATGGTCATATTGCAAGAAATGATACCACTGCATCCATGAACCTTTGGAACTGTTTCTTAACGCCTGTTTTTAAGTTGCAAAGTGAGACGACTGCGGGCGGAAAATCTAAACAAATCTTAAATAAATGTTAGCATGTGATGTATGTATGAGGGTATGTATGTGTGTTTTGTCTTGTGATACGTTTGTCCACGTTTTTTTTTTTGTTTGTTTGTTTGTCTGTTTGTTTTTTTTTTTTTTTTTTTGTTGGGGGGTGGGGGGTGGGGGGTGGTAGTGGGGTGGTGGTGGGGGGGGGGGGGGGGGGGCGGTTCGCTAACATTTATTTAAGATTTGCCTGTTTTTAGGTTGACTAGAACGTCGATTGTAAAACAAAATTCTACCACTCCACTTGCCATCTTCTCTCAATATGTCTATTCCTTTATTCAAACAAGGCCAAAGGAAGTGACCTCAGTAGAGGATTTACAGCAGACGAGAAATGGCTGAATGAACTGGTGGAAGAAGCAGAGATCTTGCCTTGTCAGATAAAAAAAAAAAAAAAAAAAAAAAAAATACTCCAGCGTCGGTGTTTCTTTGCTAACATCTCCAAAACAGCAGCATTGTCTGCTAACATATCTCAACAGTAGTATTCTGTGCTTACATCTCTTAACAGTAGTCCTCACTGCTGATAACTTCTAAATGTACTCCTTGCTGCTAACATCTAAAAGCATTCCTCACTGCTCGTATCTTCCAACAGCAAGCCTACATTCCTAATATCTTTCACCACCAGTCCACTGTCTGTCTGTGTCTGTCTGTCTGTCTGTCTGTCGTCTGTCGCTGTCGCTGTTGCTATCACTGTCGCCGTCTCTGTCTGTCTATCGACCCCGTCCGTCTGTCCGTCCTTCCGTCCGTCTCTCTCTCTCTCTTCTCTCTCTCTCTCTCTCTCTCTCTCTCTCTCTCTCTCTCT
>JADBJO010005181.1:114970-127470 GCA_016801955.1 Conus betulinus
AGGACAGTGAACAGTAGAAGAGAAACGAAAATAATCAAAACAAACAAAAATGGAAGAAAAAGAAGAAAACAAAACAGTCCGTTTGACTACAGACACTGATGATGGAATATTGCCAGAGTAAATAAACCATGCTTACTGTCACGCGCAGTTTTTGACTGTCAACAGCACACTAATAAGCAACAGAAAGAGGAAAAGACGTAAGGTTTCAGTACTCAATGAAAAGAGAGAAAGACGTTATGTAGCAGTGAACAGCAGGAAGCGAGGAACAGTATGGCACCAGAAAACGAAAACACATTGCGTACCAGTGAACAGCAGAAAGACGGCAAAGCGCTAGGTATTAATAAACAACAGACAGTGAGGAAGACGTTCAGTTCCAGAAACAGCAGAAAGAAAGGAACGCGCCAGGCACTTGTAAACAACAGAAAAAACAGGAACACGTAAGGTAAAGGTGTTTTTCACAGACGTGTTATATGCACACTTTGCCTTTGCCTTCCAGCTAAAGGGATTAGTGAAAACAAATTCTAATGGTGAACCTAAGCACCATTTATAAACATTGAGAAGAACAACCCTAATTATAAGGGAGTGTTTTCCTATTTGTTCTCTGGTTATTGTTGTTGTTGTTCAGAAAAGAGAAAAGAATATAAGACGAAGAAGAAACAGGAGGAGACGACGTAAAACAAACAAGGTAAAGAAAGAAGAGAAAGACAGACAGACGACAGACAGACAGAAGAAAAAGTAACCACTAACATTGTCAACAAATCCCCAGCTCCTGTCCTCTCTACAAGCAGTAGCCAAGGGGATTAGGGGAGGTAAGCTGGGACTAACATCAACAAAGTCGTAAATATGCTGACTGGAGTTTGCGGATGACGTGAGACTTGCTCCTTGTACAAAATAGATGAAAGGAGGAGACAACCACTTGCAAGAGTGAAGAAAGAAGCAGAAAGAAGAGAATTGAGGACATTGAGACAGTAGGAAAGACAGGCTACCGTGGAACATAAGAGAACATTGCTGAAAAAAAAATCCTCTAGCAAGGAAAAAACACACCAGGAATTTGTGCGATTAGGTCAATCAAGTGAAAGTTTTCACGTCGATATAAAACAAACCCGCAACCGGACCGTTTTAAGAGAGTTCATTGTGTCTGAAAGTTAATTCCTTCGCTTCTTTCCATGCGCACCAAAGTGCAAGCCAGATGGTTCCAAGACACAGATGAAAACAAATGAAATATCATTATCTGGGACGCCCAGAGTTTGCAAAGAGAACAACACCATGGGTAGAGTTTGGATGCTTGAAAGCTGTTTCTGGTGGGCTGATCTATCTATATGTGAAAATTCTGTGGTAGGTTTCATAACTTTCTGTTTAAGTCATAACTTTATCTTTTAAGCAAACAAGTAGGACAAGTCCTACTTCCATAAGAAAACCTTGCATCGAGTAGTTTTTATTCAAGACTGGCACAACCTTCTTGAATGAATAAACTCAGACGAACATAAAGACGGATAATGTATGGGGGGGGGGGGGGGGGGGGGGGGGGGGAAAAAGAACAACCAGCCAACAACCTCTCATCATCACAGTAATAAACTGGCAAAGGTTCGAAATTTAGGCAGGGGAGTTGTTAAAGATGAAGAAAATGGGAACATAAAGTAAAGAAAACATGTTATAAATGTGAAAGCTCTTCACTAGCTGCATGAGGGAACCATCATAATCTCTCTCGAAGGCAGATTTATTTGTATTGCCTGCTCTTAGGCCTTTCGTCCGCTGGATCGGACTCATCAGGGAGACACAACTGATTGTGTCTGTGCTCCTGGCGTCAGATAGAGGCACACCACAGTCCATAATTCTGTGGTGTTCTCACCACCAAGAGTTCAAAAAAAAGAATCCAACAGCACCCCCAAAGCAGCCAGCGAAGGGTGGTAATGAAACCAATGCAAAAGTGTGAGGAGGGAAAAAAAAGTTGCTGGAAAAAACTAAAGAAATTATGCAAACAGTATAAAATGTAGGGGACAATATTTGAGCCTTTTGCGTATCGCTATTGTTTGTTGTTCCCTGCCTCATTTTATTTTCGACCTCTTTCTGTTTTAATTGGGATTTCAGTTTCAACAGCGTGCTATGCATTCAAAGACTGACACTAATCATAGAGCGCTCTCTGGACTATAGTCACTCACCTGTGGCCCACACACATGTCTGCCCTAAGCAGCTTCTCGCCACAATACAACATCTGAAAGATGTCTCACTCATCAGAGCTTGATGCTCTGTTTCAGCTCATACCAGAGCACCCTGGACATCATCCTGTCAGCAAAAAGCAGCAAAGAAAGTGGGAGTCAAAAAAAACGCATGGGTAGATGCAAAGATAAAGGAGAATGAAGGACAGAAACAACAGCAATACAAGGAAAGGGAATGAAAGAATAGCATTGATCCACATGTGTTTTTAATGTGTATACATCAGAAGATAATAAAGACGAAACATAGACAGGGAATAATTGAACAATGAGGGGAAGGAAGGAGTAGATTCAGAGAAAAAACATCAGAGAGACAGAAAGGACGAAGAAAAGAAGGGATGAAAGACAGAAAATGAGAAGAAAGAAAAACAAAGGCAAGCAAAGAATGAAAAACAAGAAGGAAAAGCGAGACAGAAAATAGCAAAGGCAGTTCCGTTGAAGACAGGCAAAGGCTCGAAATCAAAAAGAAAAAAAAAGGGGGGAGGGGGGGGGGGGGGGGGGGACGAAGTAAAGCAAACCGATAGATAGAAAAAACGACCAGAGAAGAAGAAAAAAAATAGAAGATAGAAATATGGTCCATGAGTTTCTTTTTACTTCTGACACTGAGGACGATGCATGGTTGGAGGAAATGACCCGTACTCGTTGTCATGCTTCGATGTTTTCCGTCAACAGTTCTCTGATGCAATGGAAGCTGGCTAATGACGTGTGTGTGTGGGGTGGGTGGGTGGTCAATACTGGTTGAACTGAGTTCATGTTGGCGACTGAATGATTTACTAGACAACCCAAGTGAGAAATCGTTTGACCCGAAGCGTATAGTAGTAGTCATCACAAGCTTAGCTAATGTCAGACAGAGCGAAAGCTGTGTTGTGAAGCTGAAGACCCAATTCAAATGAAAAAAAAAACATATTGTTATTATTTGTCCACGTCTCTCTCTCTCTCTCTCTCTCTCTCTCTCTCTCTCATCTCTCTCTCTCTCTCTCTCTCTCTCTCTCTCTCAGTACGAACCGTGAACAACGAAGAGATAGTTTAATTTAAATTAGAAACGAGATAAGAGAGATAGAGAGAGAGAGGGGGAGAGGAGAGAGAGAGGGAGGAGGAGAGACGAGGGAGAGGAGAGAGAGAGACGAGAGAGAGGAGAAGAGAGGAGAGGAGAGAGAGAGAGAGAGAGAGATTGAGAGAGAGATGTCTGATACAACTTACACATCAGAGGCAGACCTAATACATCGAACTGCAACGGCGAGGAGCATCAAATATCAGTGAGAGAAATGCGTTTGGCAATGAGAGAGAGAGAGAGGAGAGAGAGAGAGAGAGAGACAGAGAGAGAGAGAGAGAGAGAGACACACACAACACACACACACACACACACACACACAGAGTAAATTGTTTGTTACTAGTGAACGAGAGGAGAGAAGAGACATTTGGTACCCTGAGAGAGAGAGAGAGAGAGAGAGAGAGAGAGCGGGAGAGAGAGGGAGAGGAGAGGAGAGAGAGAGAGAGAGCGAGAGAGAGAGAGAGAAACGTTGTGTTTCGTGAAAAAACAGAGAGAAAGACGTCGGGAAACACTGAATTATCAAAATAGGGAAAACGTCATGTACCTGGGAAACAAGGAAAAGAGAGGACTAAGACATTGTGTACCAATGATCAACTGACAGAAAATTGGGAAGTACCGTATGTTGAACAACAGACAGAGGGGAATGCATAGGGTACCACTGAGGAAAGAAAGTCAGAAAGACGCTCAGTTCCAGTGAACAGCAGAGACAAAGACATTAGGTACCAACGATCATGAGAGAGAGAGGAAGAAGTCAGGTACCAGTGAACATCAGAAAGAATTGAAGATGTTTGGTATTAGCGAACAAAACTAAAGACAATAAGACATTAGGTTGCATTACACGTAGAGAGGGAAATGGTAGGTATCAGTAACTATCAGAAATAGAGTATAATGTTAGATACCTGTGAAGAAATAGGAAGAAGGAGGACTTTAGATACCAGCTGCCAATGTAAAGACAGGAAGACGTTTGATGACACAAAGAAAGGAAGACGTAAGGTAGGAAGACGTAAGGTACCAGTGAACAACAAAAAAGACAGAAAGGCGTAAGGTCAGCAAGTAGAACAAAGAGAGAGAAACAGAGGAAAGAAAGAAAGAGAAGAAGGTATTACATTTACACAAACAATGGTTAGAGAGGAATATGTTTGCTTCCAAGGAACAATAGGAAGAGAGGAAGATGTAAGGAACTAGTAAACAACAGAAAGAGAGGAAGACATAGGCGGGAAAAAAGAGAAGGAGAGGAAGATACTAGCCAGCAATGAACAGCAGAAAGAAAGGAAGACGTTATGTACAACACCAGTTAACAACAGAGAGTGAGGCGTGAGGTACCACGGAGCAACAAAGAGGAAGACGTAAGGAATGAATGGACAACAGAAAGAGATGAAGCCTTTAGGTGCTAGTGAATATCAACGACCTAGCCCTGCCGGGCCTTTTCTCATTTTCAATAACAACAGTTCTCTTCACCACACGTATGTTACTGCTGTGTCGATCGATGGAGATTTTGTTTCAGATCTCTCACTGACAGGGGAAAGAATCAGGCGGTAGATACATTCACAGGGTGGTTTCAGACCTCACATTGACAAGGGAGGGAATCACAGTAATTACATTTACAGTGCGGAAGCCGTTTCGTTTCAGCCAATCAAAGAGAGAGTTAGTCTGACATCAGGCGGCAATAGCTTCTAGTTGGTTTTTTCTTTTCCTTTTTTTTTTTTTTTTTTTTTTTTTTTTGGGCTTATACCTTTTTGTACCAGCAAAATCTGAACGTCAGTTAGCAGAATCGATTTTTGAATACTATCTTGTTCTGTATAATCATACGTATAATGTAAAATTTGATTTCAAAGAGGAAACTGTTTAAAGCAGCAATACAACTGTTTTAAGTCCCCCCCCCCCCCCCCCCCCCGCACGCTTTGCATAGGTGTATGAAAGCAAAATCAAATAAATAGCAGCATTACTGGAAGCAAAGGCACATGCAAACTAACACATAAAACAAAGTGTGTAAAGTTATGTCGATTAGATGTGATTTACAATATGGACAGACGAATAAAATCAAATCGTATACAGTGGGTTGTGAGCATTCTCTCTCTCTCTCTCTCTCTCTCTCTCTCTCTCTCTCTCTCTCTCTCTCTCTCTCTCTCTCTCTCTCTCTCTCTGCGGCTTATGAGTGTGAACTCACAAACACTAAAGCAAAACCACCAGGACGACAATGAATCGATTTCAGTAGAAATAGTTTCTTCTATCAAATGTATTAGTGAAAGCTTGGCGTGCGCGCGCGCTTGTGAGTGCGTATGTGTGTCTGTGTGTGCGGGCGGGTGCGTGGGTGTGTGAGCGTGTGTGCGTGTGTGTGATTTCCTGTTGATTCTGGTAAATGGTGGTACATATGTTTATAGACTGTAGATTTTTTACATCTTTGTTTTTAAAAAAAAGATGTTATGTGCTTGTATTGATGTCTTGGTTCATTTGCATTTTTCTGTTGTTTTGTTTGTTTGTTTGTTTGTTTTGTGGGGATGCTTTTTTAAGTTTTATTTCATTTTCATTTTTGTTTTATCATTTTATTGTGTTATAGTGTTTAATAGTTCCACAAACTGTTTTCATGCTCGTGCAAAAGTGCATTTGACAGACGAGCAATGCATACACTTTTGGTTGTATCTCACCGGATCAAGGATATAAATCCTGATCGTAGTTCTAACCGGTCGTAAAATAAACATTGAGAAGAACAAGCCTGCTTTTAAAGGGACGTTTCCTTGTTTGTTCTTCGTGCCTTCTGTCTCCAGAAAGGAGAGAAACCAAAACAACGGGAAGAGGAGGAAACATAGGATGGATACGCAGAAGAAATGAAACAAGAAAACAAAAACAAGAAGAAAGAGGAGGAGGGGATGGAGAGAAGGACATGGAGGAGGCGGACGATAGAGGATGCTGGAGAAGAAAAAAAAGAGAAGAAGAGATGATGCTGGAGAAGAAGAGAAGGAGAAGGAGGAGGAGGAGGAGGAGGAGGAGGAGGAGGAGGAGGAGGAGGAGGAGGGAGGAGGAAAAAAGGAGGAGGAGGAGGAGGAGGAAGGAGGAGGAAGGAGGAGGAAAAGAAGAACAACAAGAACAAGAAGAACATGACCAAGAACAAGAACAAGAGCAAGAACAAGAACAAGAACAAGAACAAGAGAAAAAGTGCCAGAACCTAACCTTCTCTTGACTTCTGCATCAAGAGTACCCAAGTTGAAAACAAGTTTAGCATGGTCGTCAACTGACTGACTAGAGTTTGCCAGGGACGTGGTCTTTACTTGTGGTGCAGACAGATCAGAGAGACAACTGTTTGTGAGGAGAAAGAAGCAAAAAGAAAGAGAGAGAGAGAGAGAGAGAGAGAGAGAGAGAGAGAGAGAGAGAGAGAGGAATGCGAGATGAATGCGAATGTTTAATGAATAGGCCATGAATGCGAATGTTTAATGTACAGGAGGCCATAGGCATCTTGAGAGACAGAGAGAGAGAGAGAGAAATAGAGGAGAGGAGAGTGCGAATGAGAATGTTTAATGCATATAGGCCATAAACATCTTGAGAGAGAGAGAGAGAGAGAGAGAGAGAGAGTAAGGGACTTCAAGAGAGTGAGAGAAAAAAAGACAGGCGAGCATAATTTAAGAAACTAATCTTTAAAAACAAAAAAAAAAATCTTTCTGCAAAAGGTAACACCTGAATGTGAACGGTCAGGCCAAACAAGTGTCAGCTTTTACGTATATGTAGAAAAGCACAAATGAGAGATGCTTTCAGAGTTTTTTCTGTGTCTGAAGATTGAGTTTTCACTCTTTTTCACATATGCATAAGGTTACATCCTGTTTGGTACAAAGTAGATGGATTGAGACGAATAGAATGGGACTATTTGAAAGACAAAGATGACACAAAGGGAGCATTGCAAGTGAGTGCGAGTGAACAACAGAAAGCAGGAAAATGTTCGGTACCAGTGAGGAACATAAAGACAGGAAGTCGTGAGGTATACACAAGAAAATGACATTAGGTACCAGTAAACAATGGAAAGAGAGGAAGACAGGCGGCAATACAAAAAAACAGAAAGAGAGGAAGGAATGAGACATTAACATTAAATACTGAAAAAAACAACAGAAGAAGAGGGAGACGTTAAATACTGAAAAAAAAAAAACAGAAAAAGAGGAAGACATTCGATACTGAAAAGAAACAACAGAAAGAGAGGAAGACATTGAATACTTGAAAAACAAAAAAAACAGAAAGAGAGGAAAGACGTTAGATACTGAAAAAACAACAGAAAGAGAGGAAGACGTTAGATACTAAAAAAAAAAAAAAAAAAAAAAAAAGCAAAAGCAAAAGAGAGGAAGACGTTAGGTCTGAAAAAAAAAAAAAAAAAAACAGAAAGAGAGGAATACGTAGATATTGAAATACTGAAACAACAGAAAAGCGAGGGAAGAAATTAGATACTGAAAAACAACAGAAAGAGAGGAAGACGTTAGATACTGAAAAAAACAACAGAAAGAAAGAGGAAAGACATTAGATACTGAAAAAAAAAACAACAGAAACCGAGAGAGGGAAGTTAAATACTGAAAAAACAACAGAAGCAGAGGGAAACGTTAAATACTGAAAAACAACAGAAAGAAGAGGGAATACGTCAAATACTGAAAAACACACAGAAGAAGAAGAGGAAGACGTTAAATACTGAAAAAACAACAGAAAGTGAGGAAGGCGTTGAATACTGAAAAAAAAAACACCAGAAGCAGAGGAAGACGTTTAAATACTGAAAAAAACACAGAAAGTGAGGGAAGGCGTTGATTACTGAAAAAACACCAGAAGCAGAGGAAGACGTTAAATACTGAAAAACAACAGAAGAAAGTGAGGAAGGCGTTGAATACTGAAAAACACCAGAAGAAGAGGAGAGGAAGACGTCAAATACTGAAAAACAACAGAAAGTGAGAGGGAGGACGTTAAATACTGCAAAAAAAACACCAGAAGCAGAGGAAGACGTTAAATACTGAAAAACAACAGAAAGAAGATGAGGAAGGCGTTGATTACTGAAAAACACCAGAAGCAGAGGAAACGACCGTTAAATACTGAAAATACAAAAGAAAAAGACGTTGAATACTGAAAAAACAGAACAGAGGAAGACGTTAAATACTGAAGGCGTGATTACTGAAAAAAACACCAGAAGCAGAGGAAGACGTTAAGTACTGAAAAAAAACAAAACAACAGAAGCAGAGGAACATTATGTACAGTGAAGAGCAGAACTAGAGAAGCACGTCTGGTTTAAAACAAACAAACAAACAAAACAAAACGAGGGGAAAATGTCGATTGTCAATGAACAACAGAAAGAAAGGAAGACTTTAGTTATGTAAGAAAAATAACAGAAGAGAGGAAGATTTTACGAACAGGACCAGTTAACAAACAGAATGAAAGTAGGACGTTAAGAACTAATGAACACACCAGAAAGAAAAGCCATTGGGTGCGACTGGATATCAACACCTAAGCCCTCCTATGATTCTCCCGATTTCATTCTCACCACACGTGTATCAATGTAGCCGTGTCTTCACTACACGTGTATCAATGTAGCGTGTCTTCACTATACGTGTATCAATGTAGTGTGTCATTGCCACACGTGTACCAATGTAGTGTGTCTTCACCGCACGTGTATCAATGTAGCGTGTACGTGTCTTCACTACACGTGTATCAATGTAGCGTGTCTTCACTACACGTGTGTAGTAGTGTGTCTTTATTACACGTGTACCAATGTGTGTGTCTTCACCACACGTGTATCAGTGCAGTATAGATCGATTCAGATTTTGCATCAGATTTCACACCAACAAGGAAGAAGAAATTACAGTGAATGCATTCTCGGGGCCGAAGCCACATCATTTCAGCCAAATCAAAGAAAGAGTAAGTCTGACGTTAGGTTATTTTTCAACACATGCAATTGCAATAACTTGATTTTCTGTGGAACTGTTTTGCTTTGTACTTGTTTTTTTTTCCCCCAGCAGATTGAGAACGTCAACAAAGAGAATCTAATTCTGTATAATCGTACGTACTGTTTTAGATTTGATTACTAACCCAAAACTGATAAAGCACCAATAACTCTAAAAATGTCTCTTTTTCCCCCTTCTCGCATATATGTATGAAAGCAAAAAAATAAAACAAACAGCAGCAGTATTGGAAACGATGCAAAATGTCAACGAACACGCAAAACAACGTGCAAAATAGCGACGATAAGATGTGAAATACGAAAACACACCGACGAACAGAAATGAATCACATGTGAGTGGTCGCGTGTGTTCTCTATCTGTGTGTCTGTGTGTCTGTCTGTGCTTATGTGTGTCTGTGTGTGTCTCTCTCTGTCTCTGTATGTGCCTTGTGTGTGTGTGTGTGTGTGTGTGTGTGTGTGTGTGTGTGTGTGTGTGTGCCTGTGTGTGTGTGTGTGTGTGTGTGTGTGTGTGTGTGTGTGTGTGCGCGCGCGCGCGCGCGCTTAATTCTGGGAAATTGTTTTTATCCCTTTTGTGACTTTTTATTAAAAAAAATGTATTTTGTACTTGTGTGGTTATCTTTCTTCAGATGCCTTTTTTCTTTTTTTCTTTTTTGTCTGTTTGTTTGTTTGTTTGGGGATGGGGATGGGATTACTTGGCTTCTTTACTTCTTTTCTTCTTTTTTGTTTAGTTATTAGTTTCGCACACTGCTTTTATGTTTGTCCAAAAGTACTTTTAAGGACGAGTAACGTACATAACTTTCGCCTTTAAATTCTGATCGTGATTCCAACAGCATGTAAGGCAAACAATGAGAAGAGCACGCTTGCTTTTTTAGGTTACGTTTCCTTGTTTATTTTCCATGTCTTCTGTCAACAGAAAGGAAAGAAAGAGAATGACAGGAAGGGAGAAGGATGCGAAGAAGAAAAAAGAAAAAAGGCATATAAAGACACAAGGAGTGGCGACAGAAAGAAAAGAAGAATGAAACTATGGCATCAACAAACGTGATCAGAAGAAAGGATGCATAAAAAAAGTTGTTTTTTTTTTAAATGGAAAAGATAAAGGGAAAGGAAGGACAAAAAGAAGAAGAAAAAGATGAAAAAGATGGCAAAAATAACGAATGAAGGGAAAGAAAGAAAGAAAAATGAGAAGAAAGGAAACGAAATGAAGCAAAGAATAAATACAAAAAAAAACGCATATAAAAAGGGGGGGAAAAAAAAACATTGAAGCTAGACAAAGGCTCGAAAGAGAAACCTTTTTTTTTCAAATGGAGGGGGATGGAAGATGGGGGCAAACCAAACGGAAGAGAAAGAACCAGAGCAGAAAAGAAGAAAAAAAAAAGGACTACAGCCCATTACGTTCACCTAACTTCTGGCACTGACGATGAAGCATTGCCCGACTAGATGAACTGTACTCACTGTCACGCTTCGATATTTCTCTGTCAACAGTTTTCTGATGCAATGGAAGCTGTCTGATGTGTGTGTGTGTGTGTGGGGGGGGGGGGGGGGGGTCGATACAGGTTCAGCTGAGTTCATGTTGGCAACTGACAAATCACACGTTTTCAAACATTTGACCGAAGCGTCTGGGTAGTTAGATCAGAAGCTCAGCCAAACGGGCAGATTGAAGGAGAGAGCAGTGTCGGGGAGTTGAATGCCATATTCAAATGTGATGAACCTCCCAGTGTCATTTGTCTGTGCATCTCTCTCTCTCGTCTCTCTCTCTCTTGTCTCTGTCTGTCTGTCTCTCTCTCTCTCTCTCTCTCTGTCTCTCTCTCTCTCTCTCTGTCATCTCTCTCTCTCTCTCTCTCTCTCTCTCTCTCTCTCTGGGGAGAATGAGACGCACTTTTGTTTCATTGTAAAAATACAACACTATTCGTGGAAAAAAGCATAATTGTTTAAGTAAGTTTTGCTGAAAGTAAGGACACAGTTACAGTGTGAACACTGAAGCACCACGATGACTCGGCGAATCCCTGGCAAGATATACTGCAGAGGCGCTGAACATTCCAAATAAGAAGAATTGAAAAAATAAAAAACTGCGGTGATTAAAAATAATCACGAAATTCAAAGGAGACGGTAAGACATTTTAGTTTTGATTGTCAATCCATCAGGAATTCTTGAAGGTGTATCATTCTGGATGGTCGGTATTCAGGCTTAAGGTGCTTGGGACAGACTAAGTAGCATAGTGTTAATTCATGTGTGTTGTTGATTTACTGTGCACTCTCATTTCATCAAGGCTTTTCACTGCTCAGTGACATCAAGGCTCTCTCTCTCAGTCTCTCTCTCTCTCTCTCTCTCTCTCTCTCTCTCTCTCTCTCTTCTCTCTCTCTCTCTCTCTCTCTCTCTCTCTCTCTCTCTCTGTCTCTCTCTCATCTGTGCCCAGGGTCTCTGTCACTGCATGGTGAACTGATTTCCAAAATCAATAGTTCAGTAAGGCAGAAGCAGAAAGCATCCCAACGAAAGGAAAAAAGACAGCAGGGTCACAGTCTGTGTGAACGTCACAAGGATGAAGAGAGAATCCACAGCTCCAGGACAGAAGCAAACGATGTGTCAGTGCACGATAGATACTATTTCAGCCTATCGTTGGGACTGACTGTGACGCAAAGGAGATGGAAGTTTGGTTCTTGTTGTCTCTGTTGAGGCCATGACTACACTTCAATATTTTAGCTGCAACGTGAGGCGACTGCAGACGGAAATGTAAACAAATTTGAAATGAAAATTGATAGCGCACAGTTGCTTGTTCATTGTCGTTGTCATAAGTGTTTTGTATTTTGCCTGAAGAAGAACTAACAGGTCGAAACGCGTCGTGTGTTTTGTCTTGTGATTCGTTTGTCTACTTTCTTTTTGCGGTGTGCTATTAATTACATTTTTAAAGTTTTCAATGTTTTTAACAATTTGGAAAGACCAGGTAAGGTCACATACAACAGATAGATAGCTCGTAAATTATTAAATCATTCTCCATAACCTATAATACTACATTCACGACTATACTCAATCAGTTAAAAAGATGGGTAATCATCAAAGGGTGGGGTAGTGTCTAATAAAAGCAGCATGTACTTGTTGACTGGGTCTTGTCAAATTAACTGTAGCAGATGCTGAAGCCAGTGGTCGGCATATCTGTAGAATCATGGATTGTCTGCACAAAAAATAAAAAAAGGTAGGTAGGCACTAAAGGTCTGACCAGCGCGTTGGGCTAATGCGTAGGTCAGATATCCCCTGAGTCGTAGCCACGAGACCCTCTTCTTCAATTGTCTCATCTTTGTTGTTAATTCATTTATCCATCAGCTTCAAA
>JADBJO010005181.1:132470-147470 GCA_016801955.1 Conus betulinus
TGGTTCAACTGAGTTCATGTTGGCAACTGAATGATTCGCTAGACAACCCATGTGAGAAACGTTTGACCCGAAGTGTCTTAATAGTCATCACTAGCTCAGCCAAATATCAGATTGAGCGATGCTGTTTGCTAGAGCTGAAAACCATGTTCAAATGTGACATAATATATGTTCTCTCTCTCTCTCTCTCTCTCTCTCTCTCTCTCTCTCTCTGAACAGCAAACAATAGAGAGTTAGGCTGGGTAAAAAGTGAATAACAGAGAGAGAGAGAGAGAGAGACGAGAGAGAGACAGAGAGATAGAGAGACAGAGAAAGAGAGGTTTGCTACCATTTACACATCAGAGACAGACGTTAGAAGCATGTGACGGTGAAGAACATTAAATCTCGGTACACAACACATGCATTAAGCACCAGTGAAAAAGAGAGTGAACTGTTTGCTTTTAGCCACTGACAGAAAGCGAAATTACACACTGACAAGTGGCGGAGAAAAATGTGAAATGTGGTGTTTCCATAAATAAGAGAGAGAGAGAGAGAGAGAGAGAGAGAGAGAGAGAGAGAGAGAGAGAGACGCTAGGATGCAGTAAACAACAGAAAAAAAGAGGAAGACGTAGGGCTTCAGCAAAGAACAAAAAGAACGGAACACCTTAGGTATCCACGACACAACTAAAAGAGAGGAGGACATCAGGTACCAGTGAACAGCAGAAAGAAAAGAAAAAGTGAAGTACCAGTAAACAAGAAAGAAACGACACCATTAGGTATCAACGGTCATCAGAGGGAGGAATGTATTAGATACCCGTGAATGACAGAAAGAGAGGAACACATTAGGTATTTACGACCAGAGAGAGAGAGAGAGAGAGGGGGAAAAACGTTAGATACCCCACGAACATCAGAAAGAGATGAATTAAAGAAAGACAGTAGGATGTTAGGGTCCAGTCAACACGAAGAGAGAAAGAGGCTAAGTATGATTAACTAACAGAAATAGGACAGAGGACATTCGGCGCCAGTGAAGAAAGAAAAGACAGGAAGACGTCAGATGCCAGTTACCAGCATAAAGCTAGAAACACGTTTGGAAGCAGTGAACCATGGACAGAGAAAAAAGATGAAAAGGTGCCAGTGAACGAATGAAAGAGAGAGGAGCACACCTAAGTAGTAGCGAGCAACAAAAAGATGTCAAGACTCTAGGTACCAATGAACAACAGCAGGAAAGAGTGACGTGACATAGCAAAGAACAACAGAAGGAAAGAGTGATGTGACATAGCAATGGACAACAGAAGGAAAGAGTGACGTGACATAGCAAGGAACAACAGAAGGAAAGAGTGACGTGACATAGCAAGGAACAACAGAAGGAAAGAGTGACGTGACATAGCAATGGACAACAGAAGGAAAGAGTGATGTGACATAGCAATGGACAACAGAAGGAAAGAGTGACGTGACATAGCAAGGAACAACAGAAGGAAAGAGTGACGTGACATAGCAAGGAACAACAGAAGGAAAGAGTGACGTGACATAGCAATGGACAACAGAAGGAAAGAGTGATGTGACATAGCAATGGACAACAGAAGGAAAGAGTGACGTGACATAGCAATGGACAACAGAAGGAAAGAGTGACGTGACATAGCAAGGAACAACAGAAGGAAAGAGTGATGTGACATAGCAATGAACAACAGAAGGAAAGAGTGACGTGACATAGCAATGGACAACAGAAGGAAAGAGTGATGTGACATAGCAAGGAACAACAGAAGGAAAGAGTGACGTGACATAGCAATGAACAACCTCAGGTGCGCCACCTCAGAGGCAGTGCACCCACACCGCTCATTCCGACACCCGTCCATAGCCACAGCCCGGTCGGCCCCGCCGCAGCCCCGGCACCAGCAATCCACAGGGAGCAGTCAATGTCAAGTCGTCAAGAGGCAACCCAACGGAGGAGACACTGCACTGCTGCCGAATCACTTCGGTGGTGTTCAGTGGCGCCTGTTCTGATCTAACATACGCAGGACACACCACCTACTAAGCCCCCTACTGACGACAATAATTGCTTGATACAGGCACCTTCAGTGTTGGTCAGGAATTTGAGCAACACTCTCAGAAACGCACCCATTAAGTGGGTGAAATTCGACTGTGTAGTCCCAGTCTTCCCAACTGAGTCCGCAGCAAACTCAACTCTGGGTAGGAGCCGGTCGGGGCAGAAAAACCACATGACTCTGATGGGATTCGAACCCACGAGCTCCCAGCAGGGAGTCCGCGACGCTAACCACTTCGCCACGACATGAATTTTGATAGTGATGCCAACTACACGTAAAATAAGCTTTGAGAAGAACAAGCCTGCTTTTAAGGGACGGTGGGTTTTTGTGTTGTTGTTGTTGTTTGTTTTTGTTTTTGTTTTGTTTTCGTTTTTTTTCGTTGTGCATGCTTTCTGTCTGTAGAGATTAGAGAAGGAAAATAACAGGAAGAAAGAGGAGAATGATACGTAGAATAAAGAGGGAAACATGAAAGAAAAAGGAGAGAAGGAGGAGAGGGAGGAAGAGTAGGAGGAGGAGAAGGAAGAGGAAGAAGAGGAAGAAGAAGAAGAAGAACAACAACAACAACAACAACAAAAACAAGAAGAACAAGACGAACAAGAAGAACAACAACTACAACAACAACAGCAACAACACAACAACAACAACAACACACAACAACAACAACAGCAACAACAACAACAACAACAACACAACAACAAGAAGAACAAGAAGTACAAAAAAGAACCAGAAGAAAAGTCGCATGAAATGCCAACAACATATCCCAAGCTCTTGTCCTCTCCATCAAGAGTGGCCAAGCTTACAATAACATTAGCATGGTCGTAAATTGGCTGTCTTGAGTTTGCCAGTGACATCGGATTTTCTTGTGATACAAATTCACACAACAGATGGAGACAACTATCTGTAAGCAGGAAGAAGAAGCAGAAAAAGAGAACACAGAAAAAGAGGAAGGGACGTCGAGACAGCGAGAAAAACAGAGATGGACAGAATCTAAGAGACTAAACCAGAAAGAAAGAAAACAAAATTCAGCGAAGTAACACACCAGAAGTCTGTGTGCTAAGCAGAGCAAGTGTCAGCTTTCACGTGCATATATAGGAAAAAAACACAACTGAATTTTTTTTTTCATAATTTTTACGCGTCTGAAGGTTGATTTCCCCTCTTTTTCACATGCACATCAAAGCACAACCCATAATGGTACCAAGCCGACAGAAAAAAAAAACAAAAACACGAATGGAATGGGACAATTTGAGACGCCCAGATAATGCAAAGAGAGCATCACAAGTGCGTCTTGGAACCTGAAAGCCAAAGTCACGTCCTATGATTTAAGTATCATAACTTGTGAGTTATGTCATCAGCAAAATTCCCCTAAAATGATAAAAAAAAATGATTGGTCAAAGGTTGTTCCCTACAGCCTTTATTCTGCTCTGTTCTGAAGAGCAAAACATGGTTTTAAAAGGCTTGCATAAGTTGTGCAGTGTGTCCTCACGTATTCTTAATTGGATTGTGTGACAAATGTTCAGCTATGTAGATAGATGTAAAGTGAAATAAAACGTCTGAATAATCCCTCAGACACAAAACTTGAAACTTTCTTTCAACTATCAACATGATTTTGTCAGAGAAAGTAGGAAAGAAAATAGGAATGCATAATCTCTCGAGATAGTGCAAGTAAAAAAAGGAAGAAAAGGACATGAACAAAAGTGAAAAGAAATAAGAAAATACAAGAATGGCCTCAATACAAAAACCAGACAAAAAGAACATGCCTCAAAAAAAGAAAAGAACGAGTCAAAAAAAATAGCAAACCAACGAAAACGAAGGGAGAGGGAAAAGTAGGAAGAAAAGATAAAATGACAGAAAGGATGGCGACAGAAAGGAAGGAAAGAAAGAAAAGGAGACGAACGTTCAATCAAAATGAACGCAAAGTATGACACATAAGACGGAGAAAAAAGGAGGGGAGAAAAAAAAACAACTCTGAAGAGAGACAAAAGCTCGAAAGGGGCGGAGGGGGAGGGGGTGGGGGGCAGACGGGGTCAGTTTGGAGGGGGGGGGGGGGGGCGGTTAGTGGTGGAAGCAAGCAAACCAAAGTGAAATCATCACACACAGAAAAAGACGCCCATTGCGTTCACTTGACTACTGGCACCGACGATGAAGCATTGCCCTGACAAATGAACCATACTCCCAGTCACGCTTCGGTTTTCCTCTGCCAACAGTTCCCTCATGCAATGGAGGCTGGCTATGGTGTGTGTGTGTGTGTGTGTGTGTGTGTGTGTGTGTGTGTGTGTGTGTGTGTGTGTGTGTGGTCAATACAGGTTCAGCTGAGTTCATGCTGGAAACTGAGTTATTCATTAGACAAATCCATGTTTGACAGAGTTGACAGAAGTCGTCTAGGCAGTCGTCACGAGTTTAGCCAACTATCAGACTGTGAGAAAGCTGTGTCGTGGGGCTGAAAACCATATTAAAATGTAAGGGGGGGGGGAGGGAGAGAGGAGAGAGAGAGAGAGAGAGAGAGAGAGAGAGAGAGAGAAATGTGTCCGCCTTATTTGCCTGCACCTCTCTCTGTCTGTCTGTCTGTCTGTGCACCTCTCTGTCTGTCTGTCTGTCTGTCCTCTCTCTCTCTCTCTCTCTCTCTCTCTCTCTCTCTCTCTCTCTTCTCTCTCTCTCTCTTTCCTCTCTCTCTCTCTCTCTCTCTCTCTCTCTCTCTCTCTCTCTCTCTCTCTCACACACACACACCACACACACACACACACACACACACACACACACACACACACACACACACACACAGACAGCACACACACACAGAGCAGACAGACAGACAGAGACAGAGAGTAAAGAGAAGAAAGAGATGAACAGATAGAGAGACAAACAGACAGACAGACGGACAGACAAAGCCAGAGAAAGATGAAGAGAGATAGATAGACAACAGACAGACAGACGGACAGACAAAGCCAGAGAAAAGAGAGAGAGCGTGGGCGAGGAGACGGGGGGGGGGGGAAGGGACGTAAAAAGAGAGAGAGAGAGGAGGGGGAGACAGAAACAAGAGAGAGTGGGAGTGAAGACAGGAGACAGACAGGACGTTAAGAGAGAGAGTGAGAGAGAGAGAGAGAGAGAGAGAGAGAGAGAGAGACAGACAGACAGACAGACAGACAGACAAACAGACAGAGTGAGTGAGAGAGAGAAAGAGAGAGAGGAGAGAGAGAGAGAGAGAGAGAGAGAGTGAAAAGAGAAAGAGGAGAGAGAGAGGAGGGAGTGAGAGAGAGAGAGAGAGAGAGAGGAGAGAAAGAGAGAGAGAGAGAGAGAGAAATACAGACAGACACAGACAGAACAGACAGAAACAGATACAGAGAGGACAGAAAGATGAAGAGAAGAGGACGGGTAAAGAGATGAGGAACAGCAGAGAGAAGAAGGAGAAGGCGAGAGAACGAAACAAACATAAAAAGAAGACCTTGGGCAAGCTCTGTCTAATGGTCTTGAAGTAAACATCTCTCTGGAGATACAAATCACATCAACACGCAGCAGTGAGACCATATCCATAGCACTGCTTTCATCTACGATGCACGCGGACAGAGAACGGCTACTTCAAAGTGTGGCTGTCAGGGAGAAGATGTCTCTGATGAACTGATGGCCGGATCGTCAACACTGACATCGGTCAGTCCTTTTTCTACCATTTGGGAAGGAGGAGGGAGATCTATGGGGCACTATTTTTTCTATGTAGGGCATCGCCTCGTAGATCTGAAGTGATATGTCCTCTGTTTCTTTCTCTGTCTCTGTACCCTGTCTGTCTGTCTCGGTTGTTGTCTGTCTCTCTCTCCCTTTCTCTCTCTTCTCTCTCTCTTCTCCCTCTCTCTCTCTCTCTCTCTCTCTCGCTCTCTCTCTCTCTCTCTCCCTCTCTCTCTCTCTCTCTCTCTCTCTCTCTCCTCTCGCTCACACACACACACACACCACACACACACACACACACACGCAGACGCACGTACGCAACGCACGCACGCACGCACGCACGCACGCACACACACACACACACACACACACACACACACACACACACACACACACACAGAGACTGGGTAGGGAGGGGTGATACCAGTAAACAATGTGAATGTTACCTGTTCATCAGTAATGCCTCTAGTAAGGCGTTTCAGCTTGGTAGATTTTCAGGTTTTCTTGTACGTGGTGATTGGTCAAAGGCTTTGTGGGTCTAGTGGTTTTGTGTGTGTGGTGTGTGTGTGTGTGTGTGTGTGTGTGTGTGTGTGTGTGTGTGTGTTTTGTTTTTGTTTTGTTTTTGTTTTGTTTTGTTTTTGTTTTTTAGGATGTCAAGTGTCAAAGATCTTCGTGTAGTTGACACTCAAAGATCTTTCTGACAGGGAAAAATGAACAACATCATAGCATTCTCTTCATTTCTCTCTCTCTCTCTCTCTCTCTCCTCACCTCTCTCTCCCATCCTCCGGCTCTCTCTCTCTCTCTCTCTTCCTCTCTCTCTCTCTCTCTCTCTCCTCTCTCACTCTCTCTCTCTCTCTCTCTCTCTTAAAATTTAGCAGCTTTCTAAATTAAAAAAAAATCCTAGATAGAAACTCTGTAAACATTTCTATCATGCATATATCCAGTCCTACATTGACTATTCTTCTACTCTCTATGATTCTTGCAGTGCAATCACGTTACAAAAAAACCGCTGCGCAGGGCCCATAAGCGGGCTATCAAAACAGTGCTTCAGCAAACATCAACATTAACTACTCAAGATTACCTCCAATTAGATATATTGCCCCCTTTTCTTATAAATTTGAATATAATAAAGCAATAATGATGTTCAGAATTATGAACCAATTAGCACCCTCAAATATCTCTGCAAGATTTCCAGTCAATCAATCAAGATATACTAATAACATAATCATACCCAAACCAAGAATCGATCTTCTTAAAATTAGCTTAGTTTACTCTGGTGGAACACTTTGGAATTCTATGCCAACATATGTTAAACAGAAGAAAAGCATTAATTCCTTTAAAGTTGCGTATAAACGCCTTCTATTTGAAAAAAATGAAAAAAAATTATTTTAACAGTCCTCCCTAGTATTCAGTCTGAGCTGAAATCACAGGTATGAATGTCAGCAACTGTTGTTATTCAGAAATTGAACCCTGCATATTTTATCTTTTTACTTATTGTTTTGTATATATGTACTATTTTCCATTATCATTAGATCAATGTTTATTTTACAAATTCACGGTTTAAACTAGCATAGGCTCTGTCTTATTCTTTTCTTTAATTGATCACCGAATTACCTCCTGTGGCCTTTGTCAGTCGTGTAAATAGTTGGAGTAGACTATATTGTGTATTTATGTTTCTCATACCTTCTTCTTTCTTCTTCTTCTTTTTTGCTATACTTGTTACATATATAGACAATTTACTTTCTGTACCAATGTTGTGAATTTCTGTTTTAGCCTCAGGGCTGAGTGTAAAAAAAAAAGCACGATTGTATGCTTATCTCATATCCCTGAATAAACAAAATTTCGTTGGTTCGTTCGTTTCGGTCGTTCTCTCTCTCTTTGCCTGTGTTTCTGTCTGTCTGTCTGTCTGTCTGTCTGTCTGTCTGTCACACACACACACACACACACACACACACACACACACACACACACACACACACACACACACTTCGCGAGGTGATGTGAACAGGGACAGAGAAAATGATCATTACTTCGAGCTTTAACTAAGAAGCATCCCTCTACGCCTTCCCCCCACACTCGCCTTCTCTCCCTCACTTCCTATTTGCACCAATGCCCCACCTCCATCTCCCGCCCCCCCCCGCCCCCCTCCACCCCCTCCTTTCCCCGCGTGCTGTCTCTTGCACCCACCCTCTTCATCTCTCTAATCCCTCATCAATAGCAGTATGTTAAGCAAAGCTCTTTTCTCATGCAAACTGGGTTCGCCCATTTTTTACAACCAGGGTAATCCTGACGTGGGGTGGTCTCCCTTGGGCACTCTTGGTGAAGAATGGGGGAGCTGGGATGAAGATCATGACTGTACTCTGTCCAATTTGGAGTCTGTGTGTCTGCCCGTTTTTTTGCCTCTCTCGTCTCTCTCTCTCTTCTCTCCTCTCTCTCTCTCTCTCTCTCTCTCTCTCTCTCTCTCTCTTCTCTCTCGCTCTCTCCCTCTCTCTCTCTCTCTCTCTCTCTCTCTCTCTCTCTCATTCTCTCGCTCCTCTCTTCTCTTTCTCTCTCTCTCTCTCTCTCTCTCTCTCTCTCTCTCTCTCTCTCTCTCTCATCAAAAGCAGACATGTCATACTATACAGACGCTGGAGATGAATGCAAACAGTTTTTTGAAAAGAAATTACGCCTATGTCCATTTCAATACAGGATTGGCTTTTGTATTGTACAATCGAAGTGTTATGAATTTTTTAAGAGGTTTTGGAGAACTACTGATTGACTGCACGTGTGTGAAATAGTGAAATACTTCATTCCTACAGGAATGGATGTAAATCTCATTAGTGGAAATGGTGTTAACTAATAGAAATATGTGGGCACTCCATATCATATCATGATGAAGTTTTGACTTGGAGAACAGCATGTGGCAGCCTATACCGCAGCTCAGCAACAAAACCAGTATTCGTGACATTCACTCGGCATGTCTGCTTTGTAAATGGACACAATAAAACCAAATGCATTTTGTCACATATTGTGCAGCGCACAGGGATGTTTGAAGTTAATTCATTAAGACAGACTTGAGTTGACAGCCGTACTTGTTCGAACCGATCTTACTGATGTTGCAGTCTCTCCGGAAAATGTTCGCAGATTTTTTTTTTAAATGATGTATTCAATTTTTACAAAAAAAAAATCACTACTTCTGGATAGATTCTGGAATGACTGGCATTTTATCAGCCTTTGTACTCTGCGGTGTGAATTTGTGATGTGCTGCAATTTGTTTCCAGACCACTTCAGACGAGACTTACGACTTACGTCTATATATGAATAAACAAACCCGAACCACTCTCTCTTTCTCTGTCTCTCTCTTTCTCTCTCTCTCTCTCTCTCTCTCTCTCTCTCTGTCTGGGTCTGTCTGGTCTGTCTGTCTGTGTCTCTCTCTCTCTCTCTCTCTCTCTCTCTCTCTCTTTCTCTCTCTGTTTATATATGTATATGTGTGTGTGTTGCATGTGTGTGTGAGAGAGAGAGAGAGAGATACAGAAACACAGAGAGAGAGAGAGAGAGAGGGGGGGGGGGAGAATCAGTTAGACAGAGAGACAAAGAGGGAGAACACCAAACGCCGCCACCAGCACCAGCACCATCATCACCATTACACCACACACACTACCTTCGCTAGTTATCGTCGTAGTGATAAACTTGGTCCAAATTAATGCAACCCTCCAGACCTCTGCTTGCCAAAGACTGTTCACCCACTTCCCTCACGTCATTATTGTCATCAAACACCGCCTTGGAGATTTGAGACTAAAAAGCAACATGCAGTTCTTCTGCGCGTCCACTCTTCACGGACAATGCCAGCATTTTGCCTGACAGACAAGACCCTCCCCCTGCACTTATCACATGCTGTACAGTGAATGATGGACATGTATCGCTGAATGACTCCTGTCTACGACCATTCTATAGAGAACAGCGGATGGTAGACATGCACGGCTATATGACTCCATGTCTACGACCATTCTATAGAGAACAGCGGATGGTAGACATGCACGGCTATATGAATCCCTGTCTACGACCATTCTATAGAGAACAGCGGATGGTAGACATGCACGGCTATATGACTCCCTGTCTACGACCATTCTATAGAGAACAGCGGATGGTAGACATGCACGGCTAAATGACTCCCTGTCTACGACCAGTCTATAGAGAACAGCGGATGGTGGACATGTGTGGCTGAATGACTGTCTACGACCAGTCTATAGAGAACAGCGGATGGTGGACATGTGTGGCTGAATGACTCCCTGTCTACGACCATTCTATAGAGAACAGCGGATGGTAGACATGCATCTGTCAGTGTCACCTGTCCAGGATCATTCTAAAGACCGCAGTGGGTAGTGAACGTGTAGTTCTCAATGATTCCCTGTCCAAGACTATTCTACAGGCTGCAGCTTGCAGCAGAGAGTGAGAGACATGTATTTCTCAACGACTGCATATCGAGGACTCTTCCACGGGTTATTCTACAGGGTGGACATGTAACTTGCAATGACTCTTAGTCCAAGACTCATACATGCCACAGTGGACAGAGGCTATGCATTGCTCAGTTACTTCCTATCTCGCCATACATCCCCTCCCAAAGACCATTCCACAGAGAGAGCACAGTGAAGTGTGTACATGCATCTTGCCATGACTCCCTGTTCAAGACTGTCCTATAGGGTATGCAGGAGGGTGGACATACACCTCACCGTGACTCCATGCGCAAGACCAGTCTCCTAGGTATAGTGGAGGAAGAACACGTACCCTCCATAACAACTCTGTGCCGGTACCATTCTGCAAGGTTCAGCGCAGTCTGGGCATGCATTAGACCATGGATCCATCCCCGGCACCATCATGCACCGTATAACAGAGGGTGGGCATGTATCTGACCATCACTCGCCCTACAACCCGAGACAGTGGAGGATGGGCCACCTAGGGACAGACCAGCATGTTCTGGATGGACAAAGTCCACGGCTGGGCTTTTACAACTCCTCTTCCCTGTGTAGCGCCTGACGAGGGAATGGGGCTGTAACATCCCTCCCTGCCCATTCTATCCTGGAACTCTCATAAATCAGCATCATGGTTTGACGATCGGACCACTTAGGCAATGCTGGTTTATAGCCCAGTCCACCGCCAGGGGCCACATCAGGGCTGTCACCACGTGGAAGTCAACTCACAAGTCATTCAGAAGAAGAAGGGGAAAAAAAAGATCTGACCACTTAAACCTCGTAGTACAGCAATGTCTACGCCTCCATACGCCTTTTCAGTTCCTGCCGTCCATATCGCTATGTTCCGTGCCCTCCGTATCGCTATGTTCCGTGCCCTCCGTATCGCTATGTTCCGTGCCATCCGTATCGCTATGTTCCGTGCCATCCGTATCGCTATGTTCCGTGCCCTCCATATCGCTATGTTCCGTGCCATTGAAAAGGGAAACGGCCCACTCCTACACTGTAGTAAATAATTATGCAATCTGTTGACAACTCCCTCCAAAACTTCCCCAGCTGATCTTCATATGCAGGCCATTAAAACAGTAAAAGACCAACAGTTTCAGATCCAAGATTATGCTAATAATAAAGTCGAAAAATCTATAATTCCATACTAGCTTATGGTCAACAACTTCAAATATTAATAGCTTTATATCCACAAAATGTTTATAAATAATCAATCAAATTAACTTCATTGTCCAATATTACAAAATAACATGTTACTTGAAATATCTGGGTTCAATATCCACAACATATTGATTAGAACATCAGATATTAATCGTTCCATATCCACAACATGTTAAAGAACAAATTAAACATCCATTGTGCTGTATCCCTACTACGTAAACAAAGAAGTCAAATTTGGAGAGTTTTATATCCACAAAAATTCAATGAGTAAGTCAGATGTCGACAGTCTCTTTGGAATGGTAGTTCCATATCTACAGCACGGTATGCTGTCCCGGAAGTCAGATATTTATAGATCCTAAGCCACAACATTCTAATTAAGAACTCAGTCTTCAAAAGGTCCATATCCACAACATTTTGATAAAAAACAGGCAAACATCCAAATTTGACATCCATGACAGATTAATGAAGGAGGAAAAGGCCCAGAGATGGTGAGGATGACGCAGTTAACTGCCAACTGCTGAGACCGACTAGATGCCGACACAGTTGACGACCAACAGTACGATGCAAGAGTGCAGAGGCCAACGCCAGTCCATGATCTCAGAGCATGCGCGGTCACGTGCAGTTGTTTTCACGAATCGTCAGGGTAAGCACAGGCAAGGCGATTCAAAGATTTCAGAGCGCCATTGTGATTGGGTCTACGTCGAAAACCTCCCTTATCGATGGTGTGCGTGTGTTTGATGAGCTAGTGTCGGTTGTTGTTTGATTGCTTGGGCTGTTGTTGTTTTTGTTCTGTAATGACTTGTTCCTTTTCCTGGTTTTCCCTCCTCAATTCCTTTGAAGGTAAAGGGGGGGGGGGGGGGGGGGGGGGGTAGGGAGTGTTCAACACACGTATGCGCACGCGCAAGCGTAAGTGTGTGTGTGTGTGTGTGTGTGTGTGTGTGTGTGTGTGTGTGTGTCTGTGTGTCTGTGTGTCTGTCTGTCTGTCTGTCTGTGTGTCTGTGTGTGCACGCGCGCGCGCATGTTTGCTTGCATGCGTGCGTATGCTTGGGGAAAACGCCGATATAAACGAAACATTTTTTTCCCCTCTCTCAAAACAAAAAAAAACAGGGAATGTGAGGAAGAAGAGGATGCAGAATGATGAGAGTGAGGGAGGAGACGGTTGGGGAGGGTGAGGGGGGCATTTGGCCAAAATTACAGTAACTTAGCTCTCTTTTCGGGATAAGTCGGGATATGTGTGTGTGCGGTGCGTGCGTGCGTGCGTGCGTGCGTGCGTGCGTGCGTGCGTGCGTGTGTGTGTGTGTGTGTGTGTGTGTGTGTGTGTGTGTGTCTGTGTCTGTGTGTCTGTGTCTGTGTGTCTGTGTCTGTGTGCGATTATATTCATAGGAATATATCAATATGTATGAGTGTACATGTGCTTGTGAGAGCATCAGTGTGTGTATGTATGCGTGTGTGCGTGCGCACATATGTGTGTATGTGTGTGTCGGGTGCCTGTCTGTGTGTCTGTCTGTCTGTCTGTCCTTCTGTTTGTCTGTGTCTGTGTGTATGTGTGTGTGCATGTGTGTATGTGTGTCTGTGTGTCTGTGTGTGTGCATGTATGTGTGTGTCTGTGTGTATGTGTGGGTATGTATGTGCGTGTGCATGTGTGTGTGTGTGCGTGTGTGTGTGTGCGTGCGCGTGCATGCGTGTGTGTGTGTGTGTGTGTGTGTGTGTGTGTGTGTGTGTGTGTGTGTGTGTGTGTGTGTGTGTTACATTGTAGTGATGACAGTGTGTTCTCTTTGTGTTGGCTTGCGTGAGATGTCAGGGGAGAGTTATCAATGGAGGCCAGCTCTTTGAAGACTGGAGTAGACAGGCTGGCGGGGACGCCGCAGAGAAAACTACCCAGTGTGGACATTATATGCTTCATAGAGAGAGAGGAGAGTGGCACAGAGAAAGACAGACAGACAGACAGACAGAGACAGAGAGAAGAGAGACTGACAGAGACAGACAGACAGACAGAGACAGAGACAAGGACAGAGATTGAAAGGCTATCAGCCAGACACACATGTAGACAGACAGACGGACAAAGAATTCGAACGCGAACTCGAGCTCGAATGTTCATTCTGTAAAGGCCATAGTCCCGTCAGAAGTGGCGTGTACAAGAAATCATATTTATTAACCAATTTTAAAGATAGCATACTATTACAATATACAGCATTTATGACAATAAGACTATGATACGACGACCACTCTCGCCTTGAATAGACCGGCAGAGAGAAAGAGAGAGAGAGAGAGAGAGAGAGAGAGAGAGAGAGAGAGAGAGAGAGGGTGGGGTAAGGAGAGGGAGAGAATGGGAGGAGATAGGGTGTGGAGACAGACAGTCAGAGACGGTGACAGATAGAGAGACACACAGACAAACAAGAGAGGGGGGGAGAGGAAGACAGAGGGGGATACAGCGAGAGACAGAGAAAGAGAGGAGAGTGGCAGAGACGAACAGACAGAGACAGAGACAAGGACAGAGAGACAGAGAAAGGCAGTCAGCCAGACAGACATACAGACAGGCAAACAGACGGACAAAAGAGAGATGTGACAGACCGTGTTTTGTCCGGTCCCAAATCTTGGGGACACGTTTGACCAGAACAGGTAAAGCTGTAAAACCCGTTGACCTTTTACCTGACAGCTACTCATCTGCGTTTTGTGTAAGTCGGGTGAGAGAGGGGGGGGGGGGGGAGGATTTTCCCTTCAGTCTCCGAAGAGCTACGGGCCGAACCATCCTTTGAGAGAGCCGAAGGCAGACTGCAGGCGTGTCCTCGCTGGCAGTCAGTTCACCAGGTGTCGGTGAAGCCCCCGTGTCCTGACCTGGAGCAAACTGTCATCCGGGTGTGGGGTGCAGCCTATGCCCAACCGCCGTCTCTACCCCGTGGGGGATATGGAGAGGCTTGTCCGTGACGCCAGCAATGAGCTAGCGTGTCAAAGGGCTCCAGAGTTCGTCGGGACGAGGACTTGAGTTCTTCTGTTGGGTGGGAGTCCCTGGAAGGACTCCACGAACTGCTCCCGTGATTGGTTTCTGAACTGTGTGAGGACTGTGTGACTAGGGCCAGATGCGGCCAAGTGTATAAACTGTTTGTGGTGACACTACTGTAGGTGCGAGCTTCGTTTGATGTGACACTACGTATCTAGTGTCACTGTGCGCCTTTGGTGGTGGCGAGAACTTTATGCTGTGCCTGTTCATGCTTGTATGTAATATGTATATTTTGTTTTGATTTGATGGTTCAGGGCAGCAAAAGAAAAATCAGGAACTTAACTTGTTGCCTGGCTATCTATGTTCGTGTGGTGCGGATGTGTGGTAGGGAAAAGTCGTGCACGCATCCAAACTTATTCAGGTGAGAGCCAGACAGCAAAAAACACGCACCGCACACCATCCGTAATAGAGGGGGGGGGGGGGGGGGGGGGGGGGAGGGAGAGAAGAGAGAAGGGGGGGGAGGAGGAGAGAGAGAGAGATTGACGGAGACAGACAGACAGAGATAGAGACGAGGACAGAGACATAGAGAAAGACAGTCAGACAATAAAATATGTAGACAGACAAACAAACAAGAGAGACAGAAAGACACACAAAGAGACAGACAGAGACAGAGACAGGAGAGAGACGGAGAGAGAGACTGAGACAGACAGAGAAGTTAAATGAGAGGAGAAGGGAGAGCAAGACAGACTGAGAGACAGAGGAAAGGGCTACAGATCGA
>JADBJO010005181.1:149970-162470 GCA_016801955.1 Conus betulinus
GGTTGTGGTAGTAGTGGTAGTGGTGGTTTGCAACATGTGTTGGTTGTGGTAGTAGTGGTAGTGGGTGGTTTGCAACATGTGATGGTTGTGGTAGTAGGGTAGTGGTGGTTTGCAACATGTGATGGTGTGTGGTAGTAGTGGTAGTGGTGGTTTGCAACATGTGATGGTTGTGGTAGTAGTGGTAGTGGTGGTTTGCAACATGTGATGTGTTGTGGTAGCAGTGGTGGAGTGGTGGCTTGCAACAGTTTGAGGTCAGAGCACGTAAATGAATTTTTCCTTTAAACAGAAAAAATAATTTCCGCTAGTATATAGATGTAAGCTGACCCTTGAAAAAACAAAATACATCAGAACGCTTTTCCCATAATTTGCTGACAGCAAATAGCACCAGAACACATTTTTTTTTACGTGTGATGCAGTAAAGTAATTTGATGCATTTCTCTTAAGTCACATGGTACACATCATTTTGGGGTCACCAACACGAACGCGCTTCACTTTTTCTTTTTCAAATAACCCTATCAATAAAATAATCAGTCAGTCATTCTCCTGACCGCTGGGGTCGTTGGGGGAGGGGGGGGGGGGCGGCGTGATGAGGCAGCCGCCATTTCTCTCCAGGCTCTTCTGTTGGTGGCTATTAAGAGGAGATCTGGCATGGTCCCAGGTGATCATGTGCGGAACCTGGTCACTAACCTAGTTGGGCCCCACGAACCACTTCTGGCAACCGTCAAAACGACGGAAGATGGCATAGTTTGGCCACGTCATTCATCACAACACCCTCTCCAAAACCATCCTCCAAGGTACCGTTGAAGGAGGGCGCAGACGAGGACGGCAGAGAAAGAGCTAGAGTCCGACAATATAAAGGACTGGACCAAAATGGCCATGCCAAATGAACCATGCCAGATCAATAAATAACCTATAGACAATAGCCAAATTGCTTTTTTGTTTGATGAGCGAGACCACCCAAAAAAGAAAAAACCTCGCCACGCTCAACCCAAGGCACTGAGCCAACAGGCCACAATGCACTTTACTGGTACCGTGCTCATCAGAAGCTGGGGAATAATGTGGCACTACAGGAGCCCAGGCGGGCATATTCATTTTCTGATGTGACCAGAGAACCCACAGAGGTGCATTCATGTCGTACGGACGATCATTGACAATACAAGTAGTGAGGCGAAAAATGATGTGAGTGTGCTGTGGCATTGGGTGTGTGTGGCGTGTGTGTGCTGTTGTGCTCGTGTGTAGTGTGTGTTGATGTGTTCGTGTGTCGCACCTGGTATGATACTGTCCCTTGATGATGCTGTCTTATGTGTATGGTGTGCTGAGTGATAAAATTATGATTATTTCCCCTCTGGGTAGTGTGGTGGATTGTGTGTGTGTGTGTGTTGTTCCGGGTGTGTGTGTGGTAGTGTGTGATGCGGTTTGCTAGTGTTGGTGTTGTGTGTGTGTGGTTGTGTATGTGTGTCATGTGTGTGTGTGTGGGTGTGTGTGGTGTGTGTGTGTGTGTAGCTGTGCATGTGTTGTACTGTGTGTGTTGTGTACTTATTCAATTAAAGTCTATTAAAATTTAAGGGATTTTTATGGTTTTGTTTTAGGACAGAGTTATAGCGTGTGGAGCAGCAAAGCAGAGGAAATAGTGTGTTTTTGCGTGTGTTGTCCCTGAGTGTGGCGGTGTGTGTTGTGTGTAGTGGTGTGTGATTGTGTCGCTTGTGTGTAGTGTCGTGCGGTGTTGTGTCTCTGTGTCGTGGGGGGGGGTGTGTGTGGGTGAAGCTTTGTTTGTTGTGTTGCATGGGTGATGTGATAGTATTGTAAGTGTGTGTATGGTATTGTGTGTGTGGGCTGTGTGTGTGTCTGTGTGTGTGATTGTGTGTTGCGTGGGTGTGTGTATGCGGTGTTTTGTGGTGCGAGTCGCGCGCGCGTCGCTGTGTGTGCCGCTGTGTGTGTGCTTGATAGGATCCGATAAAGAGATTTTTTGTACCTGTGAGCCAGTTTTAAGCCTCCTCTTCACTATATATAGTGATTCTCATCACTAAAATTCTTTACAATTAATATTAGCCCAACCACGGTATTCACAAACATCAAGCAGGTACCGGATATTCTCGGTATACACCAAAATGTTATGCGCGCATATCTGCAAGAGACCACCGTGTGTTACAAAAAAAAAAGCATGCTCCAATTCTGGACTGCACCAACGAATTCAGCAAAAGAACAAGACTGATATAGTATCTAGGAACTTACACGTGCATCAGCGATTCGAATGGCCAGGTCTTTTTTTTCAGGATTTTCCTTTGTTGAAATATGCGCTCAGTGGACAAATGAAGATAGACCCTGGGTGATGCGGGAATTGCAACTGTTCCGGCCCAGATGCCAGCAATTTAAAGATTTAGACCGAAGGTTTGATACGGCGGGGGGGAAGGCTACGGAGGGTGGAAAGCCGTTTAGACCTTAGCCTGGATTTTAAAACAGGAGCGAGCGATTCAAGTTTTCGCGTGTAATTCTTTCAAGTCTTGTTTTTTTTTGCTTCAGCAGTGGACAATTGCCATTATGGTAAATATTTTAATTTTAAGCTTAGCGACAATAGCTGAAAGAAAAAAAAAATAAGTAGTATCTTTCTTCTTGACTGGGATTTGTCACAGCAAGAGCCAATTTGGAGTTGAGGGTTGATGTATTTTAGTAAAGAAAAACCTAAGTGTGTCTGTGTGGTTATAGTTAATGTCACTTTCCCGATGTGTTACCCGGTGTGATGTATGTGTGTGTAAATTTGTGTATTTCCTGTGTGTGTGTATGTGGATGGCTGTCTGATGCGTGTCGGCTGTAGATGTTGTGTAGCGTCGTGAATGCACGTTTGCATGATGGTCTGGCTGTGTGTTTGTGTATGTGTGTGTGATGTGAGTGTCGTTGTTTGTATGTTGTGTGTTTTTGTGTGTGTCGTGTGTGTGTGTCTGTGTGTGTCCTAGTCTCGTTACTGTCTGTTCTGGGTCTGGGTCTGTGTACATCGGACGTCTTTGAAGTGTAGATTATGAAGCAGGGGAACGCGAACGAGCACGTGCACGCTCTATGTCTAATGTATGTATAAATGTGTGAATTCTTTCACTTATTGTGGTCTATGAGTTACAATAAAATGACTGTGTGTTTTTGTGTAGTGAATCGCGCTACCACTGGTTCGCCTCAAGCCACGCGCCTAGAACGACTAAGGTGTCGTTGGTGTGTTTTGTGTGTCGACGTTTGTGGGTGTGTGTGAAACATGTGTGTGTGTGTGTGTGGGTGTATGATGTGTGTGTGTGAATCGTGTGCCCGAAAAGAGAAGACTTTGCACGACTGCGCACTGAGTAGCGTGGAAGTTTGGCTAAGTGCGTGCGTGAGTGATTGTGATGTTACGTGAAAAGTGTAGCACGCAACTGTGTGTGTGTGTGTTTTTGTGTGGTGATGATGTGTGTGTAGTGTGTCTTGTGTGTGTGTGTATGTGCTATGTTGGGCTGTGTGCAAGAGTGACGTGTGTGCTGTGTGGTGTGTAGTAGTTGTGATGTGTTGACTGTAGCTGTGTGTGGTGTCTGTGTATGTGTTATGTATTGAGGTAGTGTGTGAGCAGATGGGACAGATTATGTGTGTCGCCGGTGTGCGTGAGATGCTTAAATTGTCGTGCTGTGTGTGGTGAGCTGAGGTCGAGGTATGGATGTGTGTGTTATGCATGGTGTGGTGTGTGAAGTGTGTGGGTGTGTGTAGTGTGTGGTTTGCTGTGTGTGTGTTGTGTGCGGTGTAGTGACTATGTATGTGTGTGTGTGTAGTGTGTATGTGCGTGTGTTGTGGTGTGTGGCCTTGTGTGGTATCGTGTGTGTGTGTAGTGCTGATCGGTGTGTAGCTGTGTGTGTCGCTGGAAACCCGGGCAGATTGTGTTCCGGTGTGTGCGTTCGATGTGGACTGCATGTGTGCTCCAGACTTCGCGCGGTGTGATGTCCTATGTTGAATGGTGTATTGTGTCAGTTGTGTGATTTGTCGTGTGTGCGTGTGTCCTACACCGTCTAGTAGATACCTTTGCTGACTCGGAGTGTGGTTAGTCGAGATAGACGTGCTGTTTTACTGCTTGATGTCATAAGGGCCCCACAGCAATGGTGCAAGGCTAGCTCAGCGTCCAGATGTCAGGAGTGCGAGGAGCTTATCAATGAGAGGCCCCAGACCGGCCCTCCTTTTGAAGATGAGAGCTAGACAGAGCTCGGCGGCCCGGGAACCACACGCCCAGAGAAAAATACCCAGTGTGGACATTATAGGCACTTTCATAAGATGAGGAGCAGGAAGGCCTGAGGCTTATCGGAATGCCAGGGAAAATCGAAGGGTGGATAGGATAGCGAAGGGCTCCTGGGGGGGTGGGTTAGAGGGAGGGGTGGACTTTTGGTGCGTGGGCTGCTCGGAGTTGGTGATGGAGAAAAGATGCCGGCATAGAAGAACGGAGGAAGAGTCGACCGGGAGAGAGAGTTTGAAAGCAAAAAACAGACAGAACACAGAACAGATACAGCACAGCTACGACACAGTTATTGGAGCAGAGACTAGAGGAGATAGACTGCACAGATGTGAGAAAACAGTCAGATACGAGAATGAGTGCTCTTTCCGACTACAAATAGAGAAGCCAGAGGACTGTTCGAATGTGATGAGATAGAGAGAGCCGCAGCGTCACATCTGAGACCATTTCTGTAGGAGAACCGATCAGGGAGAGAGAAACAAGACGCAGACGATAGAGGAGAAGAGAGACGCGTAGCTAAAAACGAAAGAGAGAAGATTACTTCCATAAAGTTGGTAAGCTGTGTGTTCATGCGGCAAATTATAAATAAGTTTCTTTTTCCCCTACACCACTCCACCCCCCACCCACCACCCCCACCCCATCACACCCCGTTCCAATACTTCTTTTTTAGTTCTGCATTTTCTTTTTTCACGAGGCCACTTCAGTTGAAGATCATCTTTAGAAGGCAGAATTAAACATTATTGTCTTCTCACCCCCAATTCATTGTCATTATCGCTGGAATCATGTGGAAATCTCCTCTCTCTCTCTCTCTAATCTCTCCTCTCTCTAACTCTCTCTCTCTCTCCTGATCTCTCTCTACTCCCTCTCTACTACCTATCTTGTAATTATATCGCAGTTTTTTTCTTAACCCCCTTTATTAATGGGTAGTTGTTTTTAATTTCTCATGCAATTTTCAGACTCAGTCACGGCAGCCGTATGATGTTATCTTTCGAGCGGTATTATTAGCATCTTGTTGTCTTTTTTTTTTTATTTTTTTTTTTTTTATTATATTTTTTCTTTGTTTTTATGTTGTTTGTTGTTTTTTTTTTTTCATTATGTCCTGGAGTTTGGCGCTTTTTAAAAAAAAAAAAAAATAAAAAAACCAAAATAAAAAAAAACAAAAAAAAAAAAAAAAAAAAAAAAAAAAAAAAAAAAAAAAAAAAAAAACAAAAAAAAAAAAAAAAAATAAAAAAAAAAAAAATACAAAATAAAAAAAGAAAAAAAAAAGGAAAAAAATGAAAATAAAAAAAAAAAAGAAAAAAGAAAGAAAAAAAAAAAAAAATAAAAAAAAAAGAAAAAAAATAAATAAAGAAAAGAAAAAAAAAAAAAAAAAAAAAAACGCCTGCTCCCAATACATAAAAGCCTATACACCCCGTATAAACTCTCCCCCAAGAAAATAATCATCCGTTTTCGCCATATTCTTACAGAAGGTTGCGTAGCCCTGTTCCTCTCTCCTCTCTCTCTCAATTCTCTCTCATCTCTCTCTCGCTTCTCTCTCTCTACTCTCTCTCTCTTCGCTTTCGACTCGCCTCGCTCGGCTTCGCGTGCTCGCCTCCAGTATTCACAATCACACCACACAACACAACACACACACAAACACACAAATCCAGAATAGTTCAGTGCCTGGCACGAGATGGAGAGAGTGAGCAAGATTGAAAATCGGGCAACAAGTGGAAGAGAATGACCAGGCGAGCAGCAACAGCATAGAGACAAAAGAGATGGAGACTTCTGTGATGCGGTTATCCACGTCGGTACAAGACTCTAATGTGCGGTTCATATGATTGTGTCAGCCTTGCTGACCTATCTGGTCTGTCTCCATTCCTTCAGAATAGTTAAAAATTATCATCAAGGTACGGAATCCCCCCCCCCCCCCCCCCCCCATACCGAGCAGAAGCATTGTCCCTGCGACTGATTCATTACCAAGGCTTTCAGATGACTTGCCGGATTACAATTCAGACCAGCTCAACCATGACCAACACCTAGCATCTCAGTGTTTGTCACCCCCCTAACGCCTGTTCAGACGAACATATCTGCGTCGTCGGAGCATCCAAGTGCACTATCTGAATTAGCGACGCCGAGGACGCTAAACTTTATCATATCACTACGCTTCAGATTACTTACGGACACAGGAACTCGCCCGGTTTCCTCGCGTGTTTATTGTTGACACGCAGAGTGTATCTAAATTACAAAAGGTAATATCCCCATGGTCTGTTTTTTTTTTTTTTTTTTTTCCAACCTGCTTCTGAGTGCCCAAGCCAACCAAAAAGTATTTAAAAAACACAAATCACATGCACACACAGTGACAATCCTACTATCTGTGTGTCACCGAAGAGTGAACCGTGGAGGGGAACTCTCTTGGGTGACACCCCCACAAAAATCGGTGATATACTAATAGGCCCCAAGCACATAAGTAAAATACCTTACATAACATTATAGTCCTCTTTCAACCCCCACCAACACCTCCCAACATAGTAAGACCATCATAACATAGGTCCCCACATGATCAACCACACACAAAAGAGCACAACATTAGTGGGGACACCCACACCCCAGCAAATAGTCCCAACATCATGATAAACCCACACAAAAACATAGCAGCCCCAACGCAGTTGACAACCCAACAACAAAATGTTAGCCCAACATGCAAAACCCACACAAAATATAGGCTCCCCAATCATGACATACCCCCCCACATAGAGACACACCAGGCATGGGCATCTCAACACATCACAAAATTGTAGCCCCAACATCTCTTTGGGACCAACCCACACATATACGGCCAAGACATGTTCAACCCACACAAAATATAAGCCCCACCAAACCAGTGACAACCCACAGCAAAATAGCGCCAACCATGCAACCCACCCCCACAAACTACTATAGTTCACCTCAACATGACAACTCCCACACAAAATTTAGACCCAAAAGACAAACCACACCAAACCATAGCCCAACCCATGACAACCCCCACACAAAATAGCCCCAAACATGGACAACCCACAAAAATACACGCCAAACATGACAACCTAACATTTGTCATATCACCAATATCATAGCCCCCAACCCACAAAAAAAGGATGCCACAACAGACAACAACATAACATAGCCCAACAGGTCAACCCACAGAACTAACATCAGCCCAAACCTGTACAAAACAGAAAACATATAGCCCATCAAACATGACAAAACCCCAACAGAAACATAGCCAACATGTGTCAACCCAATATATCAGACAAAATTGACAACCACCATTAATATAGCCCATACATGCAACACACACAAAAGAGCCAGCATGTCGTATAATCCCACACAACCATAGACCAATCATGACCCAAACCCACACAAAATAGAACCAAACATGTCAACCCACACAAAATAGGCCAAACAACCCCGCACTGTGTTGTCATTAGACATACTTCCACGACAGACAGAATATGGTTACTTTCAGTGATAGTATTAACAACGCTCCGGCAACATATGTCAAACTTTAACCCAACTGCCCGTGCGGATCCCTTTGAAATTCAAACAGCAATCGCCCCTCAAGATGAGCTTAACTCACTGCATGCACCAGATCACCGATGCAGGACTTCAGAAGGACAACAGAACAACCAGACGCGGAACAGCAGAGCTTGCAAAGCCATTTAAAATAGCCACGCATGAACTTTAACGGCGACATCCACCCATACGGACTCCAGTGGGAAATCATCCCAGCTGTGCGGATACACTAGGCGGAAGAGGGAAATCGGGAGAAGCTTGAGCTCTTTGTCCGAGGGGCAGGCGAGCAATACAGAAGCAAATACGCGAGCCAATCGCGTAACATACACCAGCAGTGGCACTAAGCAGAACTGACTCATCCATCGACGAATCACCACTAGATGCCAAAGGCATTAAAACGTACTACCCATTTTATCTTGGAATAAACGTCGAGATATATCATAAAGAGGAAAAAAACCGTTTTGGCGACTTTATTAGTCGGTAGTAACGGCGCTCGTCAGGTTAACATCGGCCATCATCGGGTTGATCCATAAGAACATACATACAAATAATCACAAGAGCGGTCCCAAGTAATTTACTGAGATTTATCCCATAATAGAAGAAGAAAAACCCATTATGGGCAGCGTTGTAGCCGTTAGCTAAAGGGATATAAACGGGTAAATAAACAACATCGGGACATCGATCCGTGACCCATAATAGTATCAGTACCTACAAATTTTCAGAAAAGTAAAGGTCTGCCTGGTAGTGTGTCTGTAGCGAGTGGAAAATACATTTTGACCATGGACGGACAGCGACACCACAGACGAATTCTTCAGGTCCATCTAAAAGTACGCCTTTTTTTGGTGTTCATGGGTGTAAGTATAGGGGGACAGCTTGATGTGCGAAGTAAGTAGATGGTGACAAGGTTACAAGAAGAACCGAGGGATAGTAGATGGTGCCCGTGCTTGATCCAATCCGTCAGCTCCCAGATAAACAATCACACAATCCTCTCCAGACTGAGAACTAGGCGCTGCCGACCTGAGCTAAGCCACCTCCCTGCCGAAATCAGACAGACGGAATGTTCGCTGTGGCATCTGCGGCTCTCAGACCCCAGAAACCCATCCTTCAACACTGCTCCAGCCCATGACGTTCTACGGCATCAAACCAGGCCAGAGGGGGCCGCACTGCAAATGACACACAGCTTTGGGGCAGCCGTCGAGACCCGGAGGAGGGACAGCGCGATTGATCATGAGGGCATGGCCTGAAGAATCTGGCGCAACCCAAACAATCGGCCCGCTAAAGAAGAGGTTGGACCCCCGAATTCTAGGAATTCTATGCGATGAAACAAAGAAGGATAAAAGATGTGAAGGAGGAGGAACGAGAAGGACAAAGAAGGTGACGTTGATGATGGATGGAGAATTACACGCTAATCATCACCAAATTGAAACAGAATCATAAGAATAATTACAGAAACCAATCAAACCTCATTGCCTGAGTTAAGTGCGTAATAATGCTACTGTTAATGCACCGTTTTAAAAAAAAAATGGTTTTAGCAAGTATTTTTCTGTAGGCCCATATTGAAAGAAACAATTACCATAGTGGCCAAACTGTTAGTGACCCGCATATCAATTTGGTACACTACGTCTGATTTTTTTTTTTGTTTGACATCAATAAAATGTAATTATTCAACAAAAGCAATGCGTATCACACGACCACACATCCTAGCCTTGGTTGTTCGCTTCACAAGAGCACCCTTATGGTTGCCATTGCCCGCGTCTAAGCTATCTATCTGTACTATACGATCTATCTATCTACTATCTAATAATAATCTAATCTATCTATCTCTCATATTCGATCTATCCTCTCTATACTGTCTGCTTTGTTCTGCTCTATCTTCTAACATACATACACAAATGCATCACAGGTCTTTCATACATAATATATGTACATGCAAGACATACATACACATACATCAATTCTCTCTCCCCTCTCGTCTCGCACCTCTCTCTCTCCTCACTGCTCAACATCTCCTCTTCTCTCCTCTCTCTCTCCAATACATACTCATACATACCTACATACATATATCTCTCCTCTCTCTCTCTCTCTCTCCTCTACCTAGTCTCTCTCTCTCTCTCTCCTCTTCTCCTATCCTCCATATGGAATACATAATACAGATTCTCTCTCCTCTGTCTATCTGTCTACTCTCGTCTCTCTCTGTCACTTGCTCTCTCTCTTCCCTCTCTCTGCTCTCTCTATCTCTACTATCTCCATCTCTCTCTCTCTCTATTTCTTTCTCGTGATACAGACTGCACCTATTGAGTTTCCCAACGAAACCCAGGAATATATTTATTCTGTAAGGATAGCGCAGGGGCGGGATACGCGGACGACGGATCCTACGGAAAAAAATTGGAGGGGGTCTGGTGTACCTCTACAAGGTGGAATGGCGCGTGGGGGGTGCGGCGGGGTGGCGTGGATGGAGGAGAGGGATGCTAGAGCGCGGTGCACGAAGGAGTGTGTTGCGCGAGATGGAGCCTGCCGTGGCGAGGGTCCTGTGTTGCCTGGGGGCGACGGCGGAGTCGGGTTCAGCGGCGCCAGCGGCCACAAGCAGTAATACAAATTTACATTCAGACCCTGAGCAAATTCCTTGCTCCCTGCTCGGGTTGTCGACGATAAGATTAGAGCTCATTTCTGATCTTTATGTTTGCTTTTGCCTCTGTCTTACACTGTCTGATCCGTTCTCCCTGTCGGACGGCGCGTATGTTTCGCATCTGTCTGTCTGTCCGTTATACCTGTCGGCTATGTCTGCTTGTCTTGTAATTGTACTATCTGCTCTATTCACATAAAGTGATTTTAGACAGAATTAGGGAAGTAGCGTGTTGTATGCAATGTGCGGCGCGCGCACGCGCGCGTGTGTGCTGCATGTAGTGTGTGTGTGATGTGTGTGTGGTGTGTGTGTGTGTGTGTGTGTGCGTGTGTGTGTGTGTGCGCGTGTGTGTGTTGCGGGGTGTGTGTGTGTGCGCGTGTGTGTGGTGTTGACTGGACCGATAAGAGATTTGTTACGAGCAGTTAGCTATATATAGTGATCCATACTAAAATTCTTTACAATTAACATAGCCAAAGCAAGTATTAAAACATTAAGGAGTACAGGATATCTGGTATAAAACCAAATGTAAGCGCTCATATCTGCGGAACACTTGTTACAAAAAAGAGCCCACTGGACTAATCATCAAGGAATTAACAAAAGAAACAAGACCTGGTAAGTTCTGGGAAAATACACGTGCCATCAGGTCGCAGGCAGTCAGGATTTTCCTTTTTGAAATATGGCGCAGTAGAAAAGAGATGCTGGGTTGTGAACCAAACTTTCAACTGCTACGCAGAATGCCACACCAATTTACAATTTTCTGCGTCGAAATTTTGCTACGGGAAAGCGTTTAGCTTAAGCCTGTAAAACAGATGGATTCAAGTTTTACGTCGCCGTTATCGTTTTCTTTCCATGTTTTTTACGTTAGAAGGAACCGAATTGATAGCATAATCTTTCTTTCCAATTTTAGCCGCATTGTAGCCTTAGAATGAAAAGTAGTAGCTGACCTGGGATTTGTCACAGCAGAGCAATTTGTGAGTGAGGTAGATGTATTTTAGTAAGAACCAAGTTTTTGTAGGGGCTTCATAACCTTTTCAATACACGTCTTTTTTAAGAGACATATCCCTCCTTCGTATAAACACAGAGGAATGTTGATTTCTATGGCATTCATCGGACTTTCGTGCTCCTTTTCTGGCCAGCCCGGTCAGACCCATTCATTACCAGAAATCCCACAGTGAGACGGAATCCAGCAAAAATCAACTGTTGTACCTCTTGATATAAGAATACTGACAAGATGTTTTATTTCTAAAATCACCTCACCTCGATTTTTTACAGCAATAGATTCAAGGCCTTGTAGGACAGACTTAGAATCCACACAGAAAAAGTGCTTTGTAGATAGTAAAAAAACAGGGAAAAAAAAAAAAAAAAAGCACAAAAAAAAAAAAAGAAGAAAAAGAAAAATAAAAAAAAAAAATAAATTAAATTTAAAAATAAAAATAAAAACAGAGAATGAAGAAGAAGAGGACGAAGGAAGAAGGAAAAGAATTTGAACCACAGATAGAAAGAGAGGAGAAGATAGAAGGAAGGAAGAATAAGAAAGAACAGAAGAAAGACGAAACGAAGAAATAGAAAAACGAAAAAAGAACAAAGAAAGGAAGGGAAGTGCAAGGGAGGGGGGGAAAACGAGTAGTTTATAATTGAAGGGAAAAGGAAAAAGGGAGGGGAAAAAAAGACTGCCAAACAGGAGAGGGGAACACTACACACACACACCCACACCACACACACCCACACCACACACCACACACACACACACACCACATACCCCGCGATAGGAGGATGGAGAGGACGAGAGCAGAGGTCAGCCGATGATGGGAGAGAGCGGAGATCGAGGGAGAGAGAAGAGGGAGAAGAGGAAAAAAAAAGAAGGAAGAAGGAACGGACGAAGAAGGGACGGAAGGGGGAAGGAACATCCAAGCAACCACCACAAACAACAGACCCAGCAAGCACTAACAACAGACATTCAACACCAAAGGAACAACAAGAACCAAATTACAAGGAAGAAGAGAAAGAAGAAATCTTTGAACCGAGTGAAACAAGAACAATGAACAAGAACCAAATGATCAAGGAAAAAAAAAAAAAAAAAAAACAAGGAAAAAACGAACGGAGAACAAGAAACGA
>JADBJO010005182.1:0-12500 GCA_016801955.1 Conus betulinus
ACCATGAACAGTTTCCACAGTCACAGCAAGGGAAAAAAAACTTCATGCTTTGGTTCGTGAATCGTGCGAAGATCTTTAGTTCCTTACACGTTTAGTCCAATCTGCAACGTTTCTCCGTATAATTCAATGAGATCGTATATGTGTGAAGCAATGGTCTACATGGGTGCACGGCAACTGGTATCCACTGGATTAGGTTTTAACATAGCACTCTAAGAAGTAAACAAAATGTGAACATTACACACACACACACACACCACACACACACACCCGAACACACACTGTGCAATTTTTCACTGTTACAAAGATATATACTACCAGTGGCTCATCCTGAATCCAGTCACTATGTCTACACTGTTGTCTGTATGTCCTAAGTATGAGCACACGTACATGTGTTCAATCCTCTCTGCCCCTTACTGAAAGCTGGCGCGTTGATGCTGATGTACTCTAAGTAAGCATCATCGACAAACTTTGACACAACTTCATAAAGGATGACTCGTATTCTGATTTATCACATATAACATCTGCAGTTTACTTGATGCATTTACTTACAAATTTCCCATGATTAGTGCCTAATTTTTTACCACTTTGGAAACAACTTAAAAAATTATGTATTTGTAATAAGCATGTGTGGTGTGTGTGTGTGTGCGTGCGTGCGTGAGTGCGTGCGTGCGTGCGTGGTGTTAGAGAGTGTGTGTGTTGTGTGTGTGTGTGTGTGTTGTGTGTGTGTGTGTGTGTGTGTGTGAGTGTGAAAGAGAAAGAGAGAGAGAGAGAGAGAGAGAGACATTGAGACAGTTTGTGTGTGTGTGCGTTTGTGCATGTGTGTGCTGGAGTGTGTGTTTGTGTGTGTGTGTATAACAGTAAGACTGGTTCCTTTGTGTTTTTAAATATGTGCTTGACTTGGTTGCATCACCGTAACTGACAAACCCATCCTGTCTTACTTAACTACATTTGGCAGGATCTCTATGTGCCCTCTCTTTGTTCTTTTTTTACATGTTCATGCATATATCTGCACCTCAGCTATGTAGAAATCACATTAAATGGTTGGATCTTGTTTTAGAGTGTAACATAACAGTTTGTTGCAAAAAAACATCACTGACACCCTGTTATCATTGTATAAAGCAATAATCATTACTGAAAATAAAATTTTTCAGAAGAAAAAAATTGTTGAAAGTATCAATCACAGATTTACAGCTTTTACCATGGGCGCCATCTTCACACTGGTGATAGGGCTGGAAAAGGGTCATCACTATTCCTTATTCTGCCAAATTTATTTACACTAGCTTCCTGTAATGGCAGAGAAAATGACAACACTAAAAATGTATCCTGAGTACCACACAAGCGCATGGATAACAGAAACTAGATAATCACATATCCGTAGAACCAGTTTGGTGCACAAGTAAATCATACGTGGCATACGTACCTGCACCTTTTTCTTCTATTTGAACAGTTTCATACAAACTCAGCACACGCTTCATGCACTTTCACACACACACACACACCACACACACACACACACACACACACACGCACATACACACACTAATTTGAGAAGCAGGCCATCAACGATGCAAACTGCCACTGTCGTTACCTTTTGTCGCAAGAATCATAGAGGAAGTTTTCATTCATCCCTTTCGGGACTCGCCTCTCTGCTTCTCGTGTCAGCATAGTGGAATGGCACTAGCCCCCTGCAGCCACAGTTCCGAAGACACGTGGCACAGCGACTGCACCCAGTCCTTCTTTTCATTCACACTATCAACTGGAAGTGGTGCTTCTCCTTTCTGTGGACAGATTGAAGTAAGGCTCCTGCTGCTGGTAACTCTTGTCGGAAACTTGATGTGCTCCACTCAAGACCATGCACTGCCGATGCCTCATCTTCCTCAGAAAAGATTTTTCGATGCGGGGTAGGCTGCTGCCCTTGGCATCATAGAGAAACTCCCCACTCACCTGGCAAATGCTTGTGCTGCAAAGAGGATCGATGGGAAGTGGATGATGAGAAAATGTTCTAAATGATGCATGATTAGCTGATTTTTACTAAGATTTTACAGAAGAATTTTCTTTAACAATTAAAAGATGCATCTTAAAGGATTGTGTGAATGAATGATTTTTTTTAACATGCTAACTGCCCAACTATAGCCCTTTGCAGTTGGCTGGGCTATCAGCAACATTACCCGTACCTTACCTTAACTGCCCACAGAAACTTACACTGATGGTATCCTGTGAGCACTTTCATCAGACCAGTTACTACAGCACAATAGTAGAGAATCTTGCTGTTTCACATTCTCTGTCATGATGTGACATATACAGGAAAAAAATGACACTTTCATTCGCCTGTACCTGAAAAAGAGAGACTGGAATGACAGTTTGGATTGGGATAATCCCTTGCCCACATATAACCAGGTCTAAAAGAACTTGAAACTAATGAATTTTTATAAATTACTGATTCAATATGCACAACCGAAATCAAACTGAAGTGCTAAGAATGTAGCATGATCTACAAGACGTTTTGATTTTGACAACTTTGTTTTCGAGCAGAGACAGTATTATTATGCTATTTAAAACAACAACAACAACAACACAAATATACATAACATACATATATGAGTCTGATCCAGCAGATGAAAGGCATCGGAGCAGGCAATATGAATGGCTATGTCTTCAGAATGGGTTATGATGGTCCCCGTAAACTGCTAGCAAAGGATTTTCTATTTACAATCATTTTCCCTGATTTTCATTCTCGTTTTTTCTCCCCCCCTTTCCCCACCCCTCCCCCCCCCTCCCCCCCCCCCCCCTCTCCCCTTACCATGACTGACAATTCTTGGATTGTTCGACAGTGGAGCTGACCACTCTGATTGCTGATACTTTCTCACCTCCCTTGCATCCTTAAATGGACCCTCAAAGCATAGGCTCAAAAATTTACCCTTATATTTGATACGGTTTTGCATAATGATTTAGGTTTTCAGCAACTTATTTCCTTACCCACACTTTTTTTTTGTTTCACTTTTCTACCCTTCACTAGCTGCTTTGGGGCGCTGTTGAATTCTCTTTTTGATCCCTTGGTGGCGAGTGTAGACTGTGTGGTTTATCTCTATTTGATGCCAAGGGAGCATAGACACAATCAGCCGTGCCTCCTTGATGATCCTGATCCAGCAACGAAAAGCCTCAGAGCAGGCAATATGAATGGATCTGTCTTCAGAATGGGTTATGATGGTCCTCATATGCTGCTAGCAAAGGATATTACATTTATATTTCCCTAATTTTTCACTCCGATTTTTTTTCTTTCCACATCTTTCCCCTTTTTTTTTTTCATTTGAATCTTTGTAAAGTCATTAATATAATGATAATATATGAATTGCTAGCCTGCACTTGTTTCCCAACTATCAAATTGTTCTCTCTCTCTCTCCTCTCTGCCTCTCTCTCTCTCTCTCTCTCTCTCTCTCTCTCTATATATATATATATATATATATATATATCTCTTGCTCACCATAATATGGTAATTTGAGCAATAATCTAAATATCAAAGAACAGACAAATCACAAAAAACTGAATCAGACTGTAGTGACACTGGAAACCAGCCAAATAATATAAACACACACAAAACAAGGTGTACAGTGATGTTTATATCATACACAATACAAATAACTACACAAAACAAAGTGCATGAAACTACAACACAAGCAGACATGCAAAACTGTGCATGTAACGCAATAACAAAGTGTAATGCATCACTTATTTCATAAAAAAGAAATAATCACACAAGATATGTTACAAGGCAATGTCTACTTTATACACATACCACAAAACAGACACATAAATCTTTGACAAATCTGTCTTTTTCAGATGCCATAAATACTATTTTCAACCAATGATTATCTCAGCATCTGTTGAGAAAACTCCATCATGTTGATATGACAGCCAACATGTACTAAAAGTACTCAGTACATTAGCTGTCAGTGAAAAAACATCACCAGCCCACAGTTGTTCATCGAAACCTTCGCTTTAAGTACAATGGAGTATCTTCCCTTTGTCTTCTTGCCATTGTTCACCTATGGTGACAATAGGTCTTTGTTCTGAGCTAGACTTTTTTGACTAATATTGTTGTGATTGTTGCAACGGTCTGTCTTACCGTGTGATACATACTGATGATACATACTGTGTGCCTGTCTGTGTCACACTGAGATCAGCTGTGCACTTGTAGTACCATGGATGCATACACTTGTGCCGTTTTGCTATCGTCATGTATAACACAATACTGAATGCCTACAAGTAATTTTACCAGCGTAAGGATGATTCACAGTGAGTATTTCTTACTAAGAAATAGAACAAATCAATAACTTGAAAACTCAAATGCTATTTATTACATGTTTTCTGTGGCTCAAAACAATACTTCATTTTCCCCTGAACAATCAAATGAAAGTGCTCAGAATACAAGCACTATGAACTTTACTTTCAGTCACTGTAGGCTGAGCACAGCTCTGCTGTTTCAACTATCATCAAACATTACGATAATAGCATGAAGCTAATTTAGAGTGTGGTGATTAGAAATGAATCAACACACTTTTCAAATTCTATACAGTGTAGTCAGATTGCGGCTATCCAGCATTTGTCCCTGTGTTTGGTTCCTACATGAGTCTAGTCACTATATGCTGCTGTGGTGAGCTTTCAACACATGCCCAGAATGCCAACAGTACTTGAGATATTTTAAGGAGAAAGACATGTCATTAGGACGGTTCATATCAGGACTTTATGTACTGTTTTCATTGTTATATATATGGTATGAGCATATCATTGTTATATATATGGTATGAGCATATCAATTCAGCTTCGCAAGACTCTTCCTGTGCACAACTACAGTCCCACAAATGGACATACACTGATAGACAAACACTTCTTCGCTCATTTCTTACTTTACATAACCAATGTTAAAAGTTCAAATATGATACACTTGATTTCATTGATTTCTTTGACATTACAGTGTCATTGAATAATTCATTCAAGAGCTAAGTAAGGTAAGGTAGGGTAACATTGTTTACAGCCCAGCCGACCGCAAAGGGCCATATCAGGGCTGTCACTGTGTTAAAGGCAACTCACAAGTCATTCATTCGCACACTCTTTAAAATATATCTTACAAAGGACCATTCTGTCACTGTGCTAAAAGCAACTTACAAGTCATTCATTCACACAACTCTTTAAAATATATTCTCTAAAAACCCACTCGAAATATTGTTTAAAATCTTTCAACTATAAAAATCTCAGATTCAATGAAAAATGTTGATCTTCTTTAAGAACTCAAAGTGTTGGTAAAAGTGATGACAGCATACACTTCTTACATATATTGTGTCTATAAATTTTTGTATACATCTGCACCAAATCCATCAGCAGGCAAAAATGCACATGTCAACTGCCTAACACACATTCACACATGAATACATGTGACAACCGCAGTTTCCGCCCTTCCAACCCCTCCCCCCCTTCCCCCCCCCATCTTCCCTTGGCCTACCTCTGGCCCAGAGAAGTAACATTCACCATTCCCAGCATGGTTTTACCACTGATTGCGGTAAAGAAAAAAATCTCTGAATTAAATCACAATCTGTGACCCAGTTACTGTTAAGCAGATAGAGAGGGTTTAAAGTCTTCTGCACCACACCACACCCCATCTCCCTTCCCCCCCTCCACCTCCCCCTGTTCCTTCCCCCTCCCTTCAATGCCTTCCTTAAATTACGACCTCGCAAGTAGCTCAAAACTCACAACCATCTACTCCACATGCAAAGCATTGGACTATGGGTCCCTCTATTGCTCACATAAAAAGCAAATGGAACAATGAATCTGTATGAACTGTACATTCAATGACGCACGCAGTGAGTTTTATTACACAGGATCTGTATGTGTTACCTTTTTTTTTTTTAAAAGAACGGGTAACCTACAAACCAAAGTCTACTCAGGCAAACACACACAGATACACAGACACATACACACTTTACTTTTTTTCAAACTTGCTTCGTAGTTTCACATTCATGCAAACGCACACACACACACACACACACACACACACATGTACACACACACACACACACACACACACACACACACACATACACACTCATATGAACATAGGTGACAAACTCACTCACTTTCACATAATATACGTATTGAATGTTGGTGGGTTTTACTATTCAACATAAGAATAACTCATGCTGACGGCTACTGGATACTAATAGTATGGTTAAAAGTGTGCATTTTCTGTCTGGTGTTTTGTTTGAAGAAGACATATTTACTGAAAATCCACATGTCTGTTTTGTTATGCATGTTACCTATTGTGTATCCATATTTATTCCCCATTGTTTTCAGAAATGCGGCAGCCTCTTTCATTTTCCATGAATGGGTGATTGACATGTCATACACCCTGAATGAATTCTTCCATTAAAAAAAAAAAAGTGAAATAGAAAGGTGGCCATTGAAAACTTAAAAAAAAAAAAAAAAAAAAAAAAAAAAAAAGCCAGAGACATTTGGGATCATGACTCACATGTTTTAACAGTGGGGATGGGGGAATAGAAGGCTTAAAAGGGATTGGACAAGGTTTTAGCAGCTTTTCTGACGTAGGGTCATGAGTGGATGGATGAGTTTGGGGACATTGGTTGGAAAGAAGGGGACCAAAGGAAGATGGACAGGGAAGTTTGGTAGTTGGGGTGGGGGTGGGGGTGGGGGAGGGAAAGGAAGACTTTGATCCAGGACCTGAAACCTTCAACTGAGGATGATCTTACTTCTCAAGAAGCTCAACTTTCTGATGGTGCCTTGCATCAAAAAACAAAGCAACACCTGTATATGTATTTTCTAATAAAAGTGATGACAAGTCATCTGGTGGGTATGGAGAGTAGATCCTGGAAACCTCAGGGACTGGGATTGGTCTGTGTGGAGTGTAAATGTTAATGTCCCCGACTTGATATTTGTTTAAAAAAAAAGAAAAAAAAAAAAAAAAAAAAAAAAAAAGAAAAAAAAAAAAGAAAAAAAAAGAAAAGAAAAAAAGAACAAGAAAGAAACTGCAATCTCAAAACGGATCTCTGATCTTTGACTGGGATCCAGTGCACCTCTTTCTACAGCAAGGTGTTTTATTTTCATTTTGCCAAGATTAAGACAGTTTCTTTTCATTTTAGTCAAGATTAAGACAGTTTGCCCTTATCTGCCTTTTTGCAAACACCAGAGAATCTAGGACAGTGCTAGCCTATTGTTTGCATTTCCATTTGTCCTTGATACTAGTGTGTGTTCCATAGGTTATTACCCCTTTTGGTCTATTGACTTACTCAGTTACTGGTGCTAACAATTTGTGTATCCTCTCATTATACTTGTGAATCTTTGGTATGCATATGCTTGTGTGTGTGTATATGTGTGTGTGTGTGTGTGTGTGTGTGTGTGTGTGTGTGTGTGTGTGTGTGTGTGTGTGTGTGTGTGTGTGTGTGTGTGTGTGGATACTCACATTGTTCTGACTGTTCACAGTAAAAATATTGTAAGGACCACTGAAAATGGTAGCTTCATGAAGATCACATCATGTGAAATAGAAAAGTTGAGTTTCAAAAGGTTGTGTCTCCAACACAACTTAATAACTGAGTTATGTTCTGGAATAATGGACTATAACAAAGTTGAAACCCAGAAACAATGCAGCATTTAGGAAAGAAATAACATATACACTACAATACAGTCCAGGTTAATTGCTGTGATCTTGTTTTTGTTTTTTAAACTGTAATGAGATAGATGTTGCATCTTTGCAGTTGATATTCATTTTCTTTGTACACACATGTATATTTCTTTTTTTTTTTTTTTTTCTCGTGACCGTTGGTCCAGTCATAGGCTAGTTCAGTCCTATTAATATCCATCAAATTCATATCTAATTTTAGTTAATAATTCATGTTTATCTATGAGGTTCTTAAAAAACATTAATACTAGACCTGTGCATGTTTGATGTAAACTGTTAGTTTATTCCAAAAACTGGTTACTCTATTAGTAAAGTAAATTTTCTCAAATTAGTTCTGGAATATTGTTTAAATATATATTGTTGCTACATGACAACTTAAAAAAAAATCATTCTGTTTCCCTTTTTTTTTTCATTTTTGAGTAAGTTCACATTCCGTTTACAGACATTGAACACTTGAACACCCCCTCCCCCCTCCTCCTCTCTCTCTCGCCCTCTCATACACACACACACACACACACGCACGCACGCACGCGCGTGCGCACGCGCGCGCGCACACACACACACACACACACACACAATCAGCGATGATCATGACGCGCTATAAGATGAAAACAGAACCAAGAAGTAACAAACACAGGCAACAACATGTATATTTGTACTAAACTCGAAGACTTGGCAGCCGTTGGCAAAGTGAAAGTCCTTACCTTGAGTAGTCCCTGCAGTTTGATTGAAACTGCCCCTTTAATTACCATAGTCATATTGGCTAGTTGAAGTACTGTTGACGATTATTTACCATGCAACAGAAAAATCTAGGGGAAACAAGAAACCCTAGCTCATCATGTTCACTGGCTTTTCTACTTGCACACGGAAGTGTTTTCGGAATAAGGGGACGTTATTCCCGGTCTAAATCTAAACAGGAAGTTTCTGTGTTGTCGACCGACGGAGGTAAACGCTACCACGATCGTTGACAAACGCACCAACGGAATTGTAAGAGAAAATAAGAAATTTTAGGACCAGTTGTTTTTCACCAATAGCCATGGATGCTAGAAAGGTACAGTACCTTTAGCTAAATGTCCCACCAATTCCATATTATAAACTCTCTCTCTCTCTCTCTCTCTCTCTCTCTCTCTCTCTCTCTCTCAATCTTATATTTCATTCAAAAAAAATTATTAATTTGTTTTTAAATTGCGTATCGTATAGTAGGGCTAGTCACTTTTTGCATGCTTGCTTTGTTATCTCACCCAATTTTGCATTGTTGACCCAACTCAGGGCGAGGACTGAATGTAACAAAGCACATTACCGCATATATATATATATATATATATATATATATATATATATATATATATATTATCCTCGTAAACAAAGAATTTTGTCTTGTCTTGTCTTACAAAGTCTTGTCTTCTCTCTCTCTCTCTCTCTCTCTCTCTCTCTCTCTCTCTCTCTCTCTCTCACACACACACACACACACACACACACACACACACACACACACACACACACACACACACACACATACACACATCCTAGCTTGTTTAACATGTTAATATTTTACAAAAGGATCTCTCTCTCTCTCTCTCTCTCTCTCTCTCTCTCTCTCTCTCTCTCTCTCTCTCTCTCTCTCTCTCTCTAACAACACAGAAGGATTGCTTATTCTGTCTGTGTGTGATGCGTTTTTTTCTTCTTTGTAATTGATTTCTTTATCCTTGTTTGTTGTTTCAATCATTTTTTTTTTTAATCTAAATTTATATACGCCTCAGTGTTAATGGAGGAACACATCATCAACTTTTTAATGTATTTATGAAGATATGTGTGTTTGTTAAAAGTTTTGTAAGTTTCAGTCGCTAGTCATGCTTAGTCCCTTAGCAGGGCAAGGGCGGATAAAAAAAAAAGGATGTGTTTGCTAATCTGTTGCCCTTGGAAATAAAGATTATCATTGTCATCATCATTACCATCATCTGTGTGTGTGTGTGTGTGTGTGTGTGTGTGTGTGTGTGTGTGTGTGTGTTGATGCATGTATAGAAACAGCAGCAACAACAAGAAACTAATAGATCTAATGATATACACCACCAATGGAAAGAACGAGAGAAAGCACTTTTTGGAGCTGAAACTGGAAAAGTTTTTCAATCCGAACTTTCAGAAGAAAGTCGTGATTTTTAAAACTGATTTAAAGTGAACAAATTTAGCAACTGACAGATGATAGCAGCTCAAGATATATATATGTGTATATATATATATATATATATATATATATATTATTATTATATGGTTATTTATATAGCACCTATCCTCAGTCACAGACAAAGTTCGAAGCGCTTTACAATAAACACACTACCTCACTCACTCAACGGGCTGCCTACCCAGGTAGAGCCGGCCAAAGAGCAGCCTATTGGCGCTCATTCAGTTGTTTCCCGTACCATTCAAATATCAGTCACTCATTTTCATTAATTCCTCCAGTTTCTTACATATTATGCATGCGATGTTTATACGTGTCCTCGATTTCCACCGGTACATGATGGCACACGATAATAGTAAGTGACAATTTTTGTGGCTTGGTAAGAAATACCAGGTGGCTGTCTTCAATCTACATCATTTTGCCAGGGCAGCGGGGAACCCCCTTGCTCTTTTTGATTTTCAATTGCCATGGGTTCTTTAACGTGTGCAGGGGCCAGGAAGGCACACGGGTCCGACTCGCTTATAGTCCCCATCTGATGGACTTGACGTTCAGTTCGATTTGTCATTCAAACTGGGAAAGAAAGGGTGAGAAAGGCAGGGCTCGAACCCACACACTTTTCACACGTTGGATTGGCAGGCGAACATCTTAACCACTCTGCCACCTTTCTTCCTATATATATCCCCCTACATACCCACCATCTCTGTGCTTCAAACATTCTTGGTGAGGTTATATGGAATGACTGAGCAAAGTGGTACTAAATTCACATGAAATGCTGTAGACTCTCACACAAGAGTGAAAAATCAAGACCCGATATAGTTACATTAACTAGTACTGAACAAGTACTGTTTATGTATTTTGGATTGCTGAGGTGAAAGCATACTTGTGAAACTTAAAATGATTGTGTCCTTTCCCATATGACTCACCCACCCTTTGTCCATCTTCCTGTGGTGTTTGTTCATCCCATATATGTCCTCATAGGCATTTGCCTTTCTTCTTGAATTTTTGTGTAAAGCTATCAGGACATTTTTTGTGATGGGCTGGTTTTTACTTTCACTTTGAAAATGTCATTAGCCAGTTAAGGTTGATTCCAATGTCAGGTCATGTTTTTTGTTGTAAAAGAGTGAATGTATAGAGCGCTTGACAGCATTGGATGATTATGTCTGGTTGCAGGAAATGTTGATTCTGTTCACAAGTCTGGTAATTTGATGCAGGGCTCCCACTGGGCTTTTTGTTTTTAAGCAGTCACCTGATAGCCAGAATGTAACTATGATAAATGGTCATTTATGAGCGTCTAATTTGTTTCACATGCTTTTTTCCGTCATGTGTCCAGCATTGCCTTTTGCCAAAAAGTTGCAAGTCTGGAACATGACTTGGCTTATTCCCTGAAGATGGAGTATGGCTGCCTTAATGGCAGGATGAAAAATGGTCATACACACAAAACTCCACTCCCTTTGTTGGGTAGATGGGATTGATACTTGTCTGTCCATATAGGGAGTGTCTGCAGGAATATCAGCCTGCGTACGCAGAAGAATAAGAATAAGACGACGACTTGGCTCATGCATTCTATTTTCAGCTGGCGGAGAATACTTCCATCCTATGGCATCGCTGATAAGAGCTGTTAAGGTTGTCAAGGCTAGTGAACAGAAATGGTTCTTTCTGCTGCGTAAGAACTGAGGATGGCTCCAGTGGCTGCTTTCAACTATGGTGGCTATCAGGGCATGTGTTCTTTCACTAGTCTTTTTGCTATAGCAAATAACTGGGTTATAAATGAAAAAAAGAAAAAACAAACAAACAAACAAACAAAAAAGCAACTCCCAACAATGGAGTCAACTGTTGTCAGATCTTGACTTTGCTGATAACTTTGCAGTGACATCATAAAGAGCTGTATTCATGGGAGCATAATTGATTGATATTGCTGTAGATTTCATGCACCTAAAAAGATCCATTTAAATTCATGATGATCAGACCAACAAACTGAACCATAGAAGGGGAGAAGCCCAGGTAATGTTTAGCCTATTCACCCAACATCTGATTGAACAAGAAGTTTGGGTGTTTTTTTTTTTTAAGAGAAAATCAAACTTAGATTCTTTTTTTAACTCAAATGTGCTGTATAAATCTTATAGTACAGCTGGGAAACTTGGAACCTGAAAGCTGCCCAGGAGAAGCTTAGAATGCTTTTGTGGATTGTTTGCAGCAAAGACAGAGAACTGATTTCTTAAACTAAAACATAAAATCTATTTGGAAAAAAATGTGTTTGTAGCAACAAACTGATATTCATGCATGTGCAGTAACTGGCAAATTGCCAAATGTTATATTTTTCATTTGCCAGTGGAGAAGTACTGAAGTTACAGTTGGTATCAAACTCAAAACTTTGTCACCACTGCAAATTATATAATCTTACTGGTGAGCAGGCTGCGCACACATAAACTAGCAAAGAGAAAGGCAACAGACAAACCGACTTTACCATTCTGTTTGTATTAGTTAGTGATGTTTTCTTTCGTCAGCTTTTCATCGTGTTATTATTGTCTACAGTTGAAGTACATCACTTCATGTAGTTTCTGGCCTTTTCGCTGATGTTGAATTTAATGATTGATGATTTTGATTTTTTTATTTTAACAGAGAGTTTACCAAGATGAGGAA
>JADBJO010005182.1:17500-25000 GCA_016801955.1 Conus betulinus
TGCCTAGATGTTAAGGACATCAAAATATGAAACCTAAGAAGGAGACCTAAACAGAATACTTCAAAATGTGAAACCACAAACCCACACTCACACACATGCACATACACACACACACACACACACACACACACACACACACACACACACACACACACACACACACATACATAACCACCATCATTACTGTCCTCACCCTCACCCCCCCTCTGTGTCTCTGTCTCTCCTCTCTCTCTCTCTCTCTCTCTCTCTCTCTCACACACACACACACACACACACACACACACACACACACACACAGAGTCACACACACACACACACACACGCATGCACGCACGCATGCACACACACACACACCTAGTACCACCGATTAAGTATATAACCTCCTTAGTCTGTGCTAGTACAATCAAAATAAAAACAAGATGTTTTTGTAAAAGTAGGAAACAATCAGGTAAACTTAAACATTTTTTTTCCCCATAGCTCTGAAGGGTGTTGCTGAACTGGCCAAAGGCATTGAATATACAGACCCCATCAAAACAGGGTAGTACGTCAGAGCAGTTTAAAAAAAAAAAAAATTTAAGATAGCAGAGTGGCACATCCATGGTTTTTTTTTTTTTTGTTTGTTCGTTTGTTTCTTTTTCTTTTGTATTGAAAATCAAGTTGGTGAGTGTGTGAGAGCTTATTCATGAAAGAAAGAAGGCAATGTCCATTTTTTTTTCTAAATCAAAAGAAAAATTCAGACCATTCAAAATAGTTCAAAACTTTGACAGGCTGTGTGTGAAAGTACGAGGAACGTATGGATAATTGGAACTTCCTGTGATAGGAGCGTCTTTGTTACATGTGCCTTGGGTGTGCACATCTTCTAGGTGAACTGGTGCCACCAACAGCATTAGTGTGGGGTGATGTGCACATCATTGTTTTGCCATGTTGATATTCACTGTTTGCCTCTCCCTGCTTCACTTTGTTGAATGTTTTATTTTGTTGAATGTTTTAATTTGTTGGATGTTTTATTCGGCCGATGCGTTAATTTTCATGGTTAATTTATTTTGATTTGTTATCAATGAAGCCATGAGGCAGAAAGTGTATCCTGTGGCTTTATCTTCCACACACCCAAAAGGGGCGAAAGCATTCCACTGTCTGAATCATTGACGATAAAGGACGGGTTCACACCATACAGAGGGAAGGAAGGAAGGAAGTCTGCTCGTCTGTCTTTCTTCATTGTGTTGACCTGTTGCGCTATGGGGAAGGGCCACATCATTCAGCTGAAGCAGCTCATCATGTGACCCAAGGACAGATGGTGGTAGGAGTGCTGCGATAGATGTGTGATTTACAACCAGCCGCCGTGGCGAAGTGGTTAGCGTCGCGGACTTTCCGCGGACTTCCGGCTGGGAGGTCGTGGGTTCGAATCCCATCAGAAGTCATGTGGGTTTTTTTCTGCCCCGACCGGCTCCTACCCAGAGTTGAGTTGCTGCGGACTCAGTTGGGAAGACTGGGACCACACAGTCGAGTTGCATTCACTTAATGGATGCGTTTCTGAGAGTGTTGCTCAAATTTCCTGACCAACACTGCAGGTGCCTGTATCTCTCGGGCCTGGTTGACGCGCTGGGATATATTATGAAAGGAAGCATAGAGTACAGCCCTGTCATGTAGTCTCAGTTCGAAATGGAAATCCGTAGCATCATCTTAATCATCCTCATTCTCATCGATCAGCATAAAAAAAAATGTCTCAAGTTCTGTGGCCCTTCATGCCCTGCTCTCATGGTGACCTCAGTTTCAATGTCCTCTCCACGTCTGTGGCCTTGGTTTGGTTCCGTCGGGTCACCGGTATCGGCGAGTCCCATGGGGCTGTCGTTGGACGGACGTGGTGGCGCCCTCTGGAGGGAGAGCTCACTCACGCCGGCTCCGCGACTAAGCAATTATTGTCGTCAGTAGGGGGCTTAGTAGGTGGTGTCCTGCGTATGTTAGATCAGAACAGGTGCCACTGAACACCACCGAAGTGACTCGGCAGCAGTGCAGTGTCTCCTCCGGTGGGTTGCCTCTTAACGACTTGACATTGACTGCTCCCTGTGGATTGCTGGTGCCGGGGCTGGGGCGGGGGGGCCGACCGGGCTGTAGCTGTGGACGGGGTGTCGGAATGAGCGGCGTGGGTGCACTGCCTCTGAGGTGGCGCAGAGGTTGTGACAGCAAAAAAAAAAAAAAAAAAAAAAAAAAAAAAAAAATGTGAGATTTACACTACTGGTGGTGTTGCTGTCACAGCATCTCATGGCGTTTCAGTGGGCAGTGAAGAGCGCTTGATGGTGCCCTTGTCCTCACAAGTGTCCTGTGGCATGCTGGGTAGTTCCGTGTTTCTGTAACTCCTTTAGTGCTGACATGAATTATGGGATCTTTAACAGATTTGAGCCCCTGCATTCATATTCACCATGAAGGTGGTCATACTGACTGAAGGGTTGCTCATGTAGGGATTTGAACATCGGAGATTTCTTGCTTGACACCTCAGCCACCACATCATGTTGAGGCTCACCTTTGACCTTGAGATTGAAGGTCCACCATTCTGACCAGTGGGCTGTGGCGTCCACTCCAGTGATCGCATTCAGGCTCTGCAAGGAAGTGATTAAGATCTGTCAATGTATACAGTGCCAAATTTCCCAAAGAAATATTAGATCACTGTGCAAAGTTGGTCACCTTTTGTGGAAAAGACTGTCGTCTGTATGCCTTACATAATGTAAAGGGGTCAGTGTTTCTTCACTGTGCTTCCAGAATGAAAATGTGTTTAAAAACTGTGTATCTTGTAACTAGTATGGGTTGTTTTTTTGCTTTTGTTTTTTTCTTTGTACCTGTGCCATAACATCACTGTGCAGACTATCCATAAAACAGTTGATCAGTGATACCTGTTGTTGATGACATGTGAAATAATGTGGATCTTACCTGTGAATTGTGGGTGCTCTGCAGGTGGAGGCCCCCTCGTTACATCATGGCACAACCTGAAGTGTATCATGAAAAAGTGAGAAAAAAATGGCACATTTTGGTGGAGGGGTCAGATCTACCGCCGCCTGTGAAATCTTTTCGAGAAATGAAGTTCCCCAAGCCAATACTCAGTGCCTTGAAACGGAAGGGGATTGAGAAACCAACGCCCATTCAGATACAGGGCATACCCACTGTGTAAGCATACATGTCACTGTATTTTTAGTTGTTTTGTGTGTGTGTGTGTGTGTACGTGTGTGTGTGCATGCATGCTTACTTGCGTTTAAAGAGATGTGTATATGTGTGTTCATGTGCATATTTTTGTTTGTGTGTGCGATGTGTATGTGTGTGTGTATATGTGTATGTGTGTGTGTGTGTGTGTGTGTGTGTGTGTGTGTGTGTGTGTGTGTGTGTGTGTGTGTGTGTGTGTGTGTGTGTGTGTGTGTGTGTGTGTGTGTGTGTGTGAGAGAGAGAGAGAGAGAGTGAGTGAGTGTGCATGGATACGTGTGCCACATATTTTAATTGCAAAGAAGAAAAAAACCATGATAAAACTCATTCATAGCAAAGTAATTGCATGTGAATTGATCAGCTGCAGTATAAACAGAGCTCTTTGAATGAAAGTAAAAGCAATACAACGTGCAGATTTGGTGTGTATGCCTCATATACATGACAGAGAACAAACAAGAGATGGCCAGAAGGAAAGACTAACATATAGCACTGCATTGGTTGCAGGTTGTCAGGGCGAGACATGATCGGCATAGCATTCACCGGGTCAGGGAAGACCCTGGTCTTCACCCTGCCCATCATCATGTTCTGTCTGGAGCAGGAGCGTAAGCTGCCCTTCTCCAGCAACGAGGGACCATACGGGCTGATTGTCTGCCCTTCGGTGAGTGTCCAACCTCTCCATGGAATCTTAGTGCAAAGGGAGGTAACTCCAGGTGGAGGAGATCTAAACAGATTTTAAAAGTAATTTGTTATGACTCCATAGAACAGCACGGACAAACGAATCACAAGACAAAACATGACGCTTTTTGACCTCTTAGATCTTCTCCAGGCACGATAAAACAACACTCAGGACAACGAAAAAATGAAGAATGACCATTCACTTATCTTCATCCCATTCGGCGCAAGACTGGCATTGAATTATCTTGCGCCAAATTCAAGAAAGATAAGTGATTGCTTGTTGTTCATTTTCGATGTCCTGAGCGTTGTTTACCTGAGTGTTGTTTATCTTGCCTGGAGAAGACCTAAAAGGTCGAAACACGTCACGTTTTATCTTGTGATTCGTTTGTCCAGGTTGTTCAGTGGAGTCATGAGTCATGATGATAACTTTTAAAACCTCTCCCTGGAGTGGCTGATGAGCTGCTTGCGGGGCCAGGATCAAAGTGCATGAAGAGGAAGAATGTTATTTTGTGTCATGCACATGTCTGTATTTTCATTCACATCCCTGGTGATGGTAAGGTGAGTCAAGAAAAAAGATATGTCCGAGGGTCCCAGTGGGACTTGAAGAAGAAGTGTCCTTAACTGTCAAACCAACCAGCCGGCAGGAATCCTGCAACATCTTCGGAAGCCTGTGCTGTGTTGATATATTGGGAGCAGGCACAAACAGGGCTTTCTGTTAAGAGATCAAGGATGATTGTTACTGAGTCGATATGGAGAGTGGGAATGCCTGCGTTTTGTTCCTGTCTTTCTGATTTCTGAACATCATTTCACAACAGTAATGGTAAATTGCTGCTATGAATGGTTGAAAGTTGTGAGCAAGTCTAGTGAAAGAAGGTGTAGATTGTTCACCGAAGAGTGATGGTGTTTGTGTGTATGTGCAGAGAGAGTTGGCCCGGCAAACCCATGAGATCATCAAATACTACATGAATCAGCTGGCCGCCGACGGCTTCCCCTCCCTGAGACCAGCCCTGCTGATTGGAGGCGTGCCAATGAAAAGAACAGATGGACATCATCAGGAGGTGAGTGGGCAGTGACAGAGTGAAGAGGAAGGAAATGGAGAGATGTGGAAGAGAGGCAGAGAAGAAAGTTGGCACTGAGTTCAGTCTGTTGTTAAAACTTGGTGGTATAAAGCATGGCCAGCTACATAAAGGTGCATCATAATGTGAAAGGAATTTAAGGAAGCAAAAACAGTGACACATGCTTATGGAAACGGAAACAAAATGGGTCACACATGAAGAGACAGACACAGATGGACAGGTATGTGCATGCTGTATTGCCTTTACGAAAGGTTTCGTAATTCATGTGTGTGTGGAGTTCATATTGTATTGTTTGTACAGAGTGGCTCAAATGTATCTATAGATGGGCTTGCACTTTAGTGTGTCCACAGACAGTTTCACTCTGTTGATGTGTGTACGAAAGGATTCATATTGTATTGTGTCTCATGATGCATTCAGTGTATTGTGTCTACAGAGGGGTCACAGCATATTGTCCTAACAGAGTTTCACATTGTAGTATGTCTATAGAGGGGTTCACAGTGTATCGTCTACAGAGGGGTTCATACTGTGTCTTCCGAGGTGTTCAAAGTACATTGTGTTCACAGTGCATTGTATCTTTAAGGAGTTTCACTTTGACAGACTGACCATGTAGTGTGGTCTATAGAGGGGCTTACAGTGTATTATGTCTTTTGAAGACATATTTTGTATAGTGTCAACAGGGGTGTTAACAGAATATTGTGTCTACAGAGGGGTTCCCATTGTGTTATGATTACAGAGGGGTTCACATTGTAATGTGTCTACAAAAAGCTCATTTTGAAAAGTGTCTGTAGAGGGTTCACAGTGTATGTCTACAAGGGGATTCATAGTATATTGTGTTTACTGAAGGATTCATAGTGTATTGTGTATACGGAATGGTTCACAGTGTGTTGTGTTCACTGAAGGATTCACAGTGTACTTTATATACAGAGGGCTGCACCGAGAATTTTACCCACACAGAGAGCCACAGTGTAGTATGTTTTACATGGAGGTCGCTGTATATTGTGTCTAAAGAGTGGTTCACAATGTACTGTTTCTTCACAGGGGTTCACAGTGTTCTGTGTTTACAGAGAGGCTCACAGTATATTTTTGTGTACAGTGGGGTTCACACTTACTGTGCTGACAGAGGGGTTTTCATCATATTGTGTGTAAAGAGGGGTTCACAATAAACTGCCTACAGAAGGGTTCACAGTCTAATGTGTATAAAGATAGGTTTACAATGTATTGTGTCTACAGAGTGGTTCACTCTGTAATATGTCTACAGAGAGGTTCATGATGTATTGTGTCTACAGAGGGTTCACTCTGTAATATGTCTACAGAGGGTTCACGATGTATTGTGTCTACAAGAGGTTCACGATGTGTATTTAGTCTACAGAGGGGTTCATGATGTATTGTGTCTACAGAGGGGTTCACTGTGTGTTATGTCTACAGAGGGGTTCACAGTGTATTGTGTCTACAAAGGGGTTCACAGTGTGCTGTGTCTACAGAGGGGTTCTCACAGTGTGCAGTGTCTACAGAGGGGTTCACAGTGTATTGTGTCTACAGAGGGGCTCACAGTGTATTGTGTCTATAGAGGGGTTCACAGTGTGTGTTGTGTCTACAGAGGGGCTCACAGTGCATTGTGTCTACAGAGGGGTTCACAGTGCATTGTGTCTACAGAGGGGCTCACAGTGTATGTGTCTACAGAGGGGCTCACAGTGTGTTGTGTCTACAGAGGGGCTCACAGTGTATTGTGTCTACAGAGGGGTTCACAGTATGTTGTGTGTACAGAGGGGCTCACAGTATGCTGTGTCTACAGAGGGGTTCACAGTGTGCTGTGTCTACAGAGGGGCTCACAGTGTGCTGTGTCTACAGAGGGGCTCACAGTGTGCTGTGTCTACAGAGGGGCTCACAGTGTGCTGTGTCTACAGAGGGGTTCACAGTGTGTTTTGTCTACAGAGGGGTTCACAGTGTATTGTGTGTACAGAGGGGTTCACAGTGTATTGTGTGTACAGAGGGGTTCACAGTGTGTTGTGTGTCACAGAGGGGCTCACAGTGTGCTGTGTCTACAGAGGGGTTCATTGTGTATTGTGTCTCCAGAGGGGTTCACTGTGTATTGTGTCTACAGAGGGGTTCACAGTGCATTGTGTCTGCAGAGGGGCTCACAGTGTGCTGTGTCTACAGAGGGGTTCACAGTATGCTGTGTGTACAGAGGGGTTCACAGTGTGCTGTGTGTACAGAGGGGTTCACAGTATGCTGTGTCTACAGAGGGGCTCACAGTATGCTGTGTGTACAGAGGGGCTCACAGTATGCTGTGTCTACAGAGGGGTTCACAGTGTGCTGTGTGTACAGAGGGGTTCACAGTGTGTACAGAGGGGTTCACAGTATGCTGTGTCTACAGAGGGGTTCACAGTATGCTGTGTGTACAGAGGGGTTCACAGTGTGCTGTGTGTCTACAGAGGGGTTCACAGTGTGTTGTGTCTATAGTGGGGCTCACAGTGTGCTGTGTCTACAGATGGGGGTTCACAGTGTGTTTTGTCTACAGAGGGGTTCACAGTGTGTTGTGTCTGCAGAGGGGCTCACACTGTGT
>JADBJO010005182.1:27500-67500 GCA_016801955.1 Conus betulinus
ACTGAATGTCAGGGTGGATAGTGAGACATTATGATTATTGCTAGAGAGAAAGGTGAGCAGATCTGTCCTACACACAGTGGACAGTGATGGATGATAGCCATCCCCTAGTGAAAATTGAGAATGGTCCCAGTACAGATACAGACAGATACAGACAGGGTCCGCAGGGATACATGATTGTCATGTATTGGGGGAAGGTGAGTAGAACTGTCCTAACACAGACACAGACCATCACGACAGACAGGGATACATGATGGTTGTTTTTAGGTGGAAAGGTGAGTATACCTGTCCAACACAGACACTGGCCATCGGAATAGACAGGGATACATGATGGTTGTCTGTAGAGTGTGAAGATGGGCAGAACTGTCCTAACACAGACACAGGCTGTCAGGACAGACAGGGATACATGATGGTTGTCTTTAGGTGGAAAGGTGAGTAGACCTGTCCAACACAGACACTGGCCCTTGGAGTAGACAGGGGTACATGATGGTTGTCTGTTGAGTGAAAGATGGGTAGAACTGTCCTAACACAGACCCTGACTATCAGCGTAGACAGTGAAACATAATGGTCATCTACAGGAGAGGTGAATATAACTGTGTAGCAGAGACACTGACCGTCAGTGTATTCAGGGATACATGATAGTCATCTACAGGGGGAAAGGTGAGTATACCTGTCTTAAACACACGCCGCCTATCATCAGGGTATGACAGGGATACATGATGATTTTCTGTACTGGGGAAAGGTGATAAGAACTGTCCTAACAGACACACTGACTATCAGGGTGGACAGTGATACATAATGATTGTCTGTACTGGGGAAAGGTGAGCAGAACTGTCCTGACGGACTATCGGGGTGGACAGTGATACATAATGATTGTCTGTACTGGGGAAAGGTGAGTAGAACTGTCCTAACAGGCACACTGACCATCAGGGTGGACAGTGATACATAATGATTGTCTGTACTGGGGAAAGGTGAGTAGAACTGTCCTAACAGACACACACTGACTATCGGGGTGGACAGTGATACATAATGATTGTCTGTACTGGGGAAAGGTGAGTAGAACTGTCCTAACAGGCACACTGACCGTCAGGGTGGACAGTGATATAATGATGTCTGTACTGGGGAAAGGTGAGTAGAACTGTCCTCAGAGTAGACAGGGGCACACTGACCATCAGGGGGGTGGACAGTGACATACATAATGACACATTGTCTGTACTGGGGAAAGGTGAGTAGAACTGTACCATAGACAGGCAAGATGACCATCAGGGTGGACAGATGAGTAGACATAACATAGACACTGACTGTCAAGTACACATGATGGGTGTACAGGGGTGAAGATGAGTAGACCTGACCAACATAGACACTGACTCTGACCATCAGAGTAGACAGGGGTACATGATGGTCATGTACAGGGGGAAAGATGAGTAGACTTGTACTAACATAGACACTGACCATCAAGATAGACACATGATGATGGTCATGTACAGGGGGAAAGATGAGTAGACCTTACTAACATAGACACTGACCGTCAAGATAGACACATGATGGTCGTGTACAGGGGGAAAGATGAGTAGACCTTACTAACATAGACACTGACCGTCAAGATAGACACATGATGGTCATGTACAGGGGAAAGATGAGTAGACCTGTACTAACATAGACACTGACTGTCAAGATAGACACATGATGGTCGTGTACAGGGGGAAAAGATGAGTAGACCTTACTAACATAGACACTGACCGTCAAGATAGACACATGATGGTCGTGTACAGGGGAAAGATGAGTAGACCTGTACTAACATAGACACTGACCATCAAGATAGACACATGATGGTCGTGTATGGGGGGAAAGATGAGTAGACCTGACCAACACAGACTCTGACCATCAGAGTAGACAGGGGTACATAATGGTCATGTACAGGGGGAAAGTGAGTAGACCTGTACTAACATAGACACTGACCATCAAGATAGACACATGATGGTCATGTATGGGGGAAAGGTGAGTAGACCTGTCCAACACAGACACTGACCATCAAGGTACACATGATGGTTGTGTACAGGGAGAAAGATGGGTAGACCTGTACTAAGACAGACACTGACCATCAAGGTAGACACATGATGGTCGTGTATGGAGGAAAGGTGAGTAGACCTGTCCAACATAGACACTGACCATCAGGCTAGACAAGGATACCCAATGGTCATATATGGAGGAAAGGTGAGTAGACCCGTCCAACACAGACACTTACCATCAGGGTAGACAGGGATGCATGATGGTCATGCACAGTGGGAAAGATGAGTGGAACTGCCCCAATTTAGACACCAAGTTTGCGAGTAGACAGTCAGGATATACAATGATACATGATGGCTACATTGATGACAACGGATGATGGAAGATGACGATGATAATGAGGGACAGTAATGGTGGATGGTGATAATACATAGGACCACGAGGAGGATAATGGGATGATGGATGATAGTGAGGACAGTAATGGTGGATGGTGATAATACATAGGACCACAATGAGGATAATAGATGATGAGGATGAAGATTACATTTTTGTGATGATGATGATGAAAATGAGTGACAGCAGTGGTTTTCTGACAAATATGATGAAATATAACCACAGTAATAATGATAGAGGATAATGATTATAGTGATGATCTCAGCAAATCTCTGTTCTACTGGTCAAACCCTTCCACCATGGTTAGTGTCATGGGCTGTTGACTGGCAGATTGTGGATTTAAACCTCAGTAGAAGTATATAGTATATCAGAAGTATACAAAATTTCTGCTGTGCCTGTTCAGTATCAAGGGTAATTGGACATCTTAATGAAGCAGGGAAATAATTATTTCATCATAGGAGCAAGAGTTACACTGCTGCTTTGTTATTTAAGAGTAATGTGCTCTGACATGGGCAGACTGGGACCGTACAGTTGAAAATCATTTTTTTATATTCTTTCACTTCCACACCCAGCAAATTCACACTTTGAGAGGGAGATCATGTCAGAAACATATGACTGGCATATCAGACATAGGGCTTCATCCTTCTCCGTTATTTTTTATGTTTCTGTTTACATGTCGAGAATTGCATTTACTGACCCTGTTATAATCTTTCTGTTAGATTTCAGTATTCTAGTGAGATTTTAGCATGTTGCTCATTGTTCTCTGAGTGGCTGGAGCTTTTATAAGGTTGTGTAGGAAGATTCTGATTTCAAAAATATACGGTTGCCTGAGTTACTGAGGCTTCACGACGCTACAGAAAGATTCTGCTTAATGGAATTCTTTGTTGCCCAAGACATCAGTGGTTTATAGCATTCCAGAGAAAGGCTGGTGTATAGTATTCATTGTTGCTGTGCTAATTGATGCTTTAAAGCAGTCCATAAAGATTCCAGTGTATAACATTCATTGTCGCCGGAATTACCCACACTAAACTGCAACCAAGAAAGATTCTTGCATTCTTTGTTGCCCAGAACATCAGTGGTGTACACCATTCCAGAAAGACTGGTGTATAATACCTGTTGTTGAAATGCTTACTAAAGCTTTAAAAGCAATCCATAGATTCCAGTGTTTGTATAATACCTGTTGTTGAAATGCTTACTAAAACTTTAAAAGCAATCCGTAAAGATTCCAGTGTTTAACATTCCTTGTTGCCAGAATTACACATGCTTAAAATTACAACCAACAAAGATTCCGGTGTTAACCATTGACTGTTGCCCACACAGACCAGGAGGAGAGGATCCGGTCTGTGGAGCAGTTCCGCAAGGCGGAGAAGGACGTCCTGGTGGCCACGGACGTGGCCTCCAAAGGTCTGGACTTCCCTGACATCCAGCATGTCATCAACTACGACATGCCAGAGGACATTGAAAACTATGGTCAGTGCTGCATTTGGCTTGAGTGTGTCATTGATAGAGAGGCAGGTGACTCACTGTGCTTTATGTTAGCGAGACCGTTGAATGGTGGGTGATGTGCTGCACTTTGTGTGAGTGTGTGTCATTGAGAAGTGGCTGATGTACCGCACTGAGTATGTCATTGAGAGGTGGGTGATGTGCTGTATTTTGTTTTAGTATGTCATCGATCGGAGGGTGATATTCTGCACTTTGTTTTAGTGTGTCATTGATAGGTGGTGACGTGCTGCATTTAGAATGTAATTGAAAGGTGGGTGACATGCTGCATTTCATGCGTTTTGTTTTAGTGTGTCATTCATAGATGAGTGATGTGTCCTGCATTGTATTTTAGTGTGTCATTGATGGGTGAGTGGTACGCAGTGCTATGTTTTAGTGTTTCATTGACAGGTGGGTGACGTGGTGCACTGAGTATCTCATTGATCAGTGGGTGATAAGCTTTATGCATCATTAATAGGAGATAATGTGATGTACTTTGTCTTAATGTGTCATTGATAGGGGATAATGTGATGTACTTTGTCTTAATGTGTCATTGATGGGTGGATGTGATGTGCTGCATTTTGTCCTAATATGTCATTGATAGGGGGTGATGTGTTGCACTCAGTCTTAATGTGTCATTGATAGGGGGGTGATGTGTTGCACTTTGTCGTAATGTCTCATTGATAGGGGATAATGTGTTGTACTTAAATGTGTCATTGATAGGGGATGATGTGCTGCACTTTGTCTTAATGTGTCATTGGTAGGGGGTGGTGTACTGCACTTTGTCTCAATGTGTCATTGTTAGGGGGTGATATGTTGCACTTTGTCTAAATGTGTCATTGATAGGGGGTGATGTGTTACACTTTGTCTCAGTGTGTCATTGATAGGTGGGTGCAGTGTGCTACACTTTGCCTCAATGTGTTGTTGATAGTGGGGTGTGCTTTGTTTTTGCTGCTGCTTTGCCTTTTTTGTTGTAGATTGGCAGGTGATGTACTGCACTTTTAAAGTGCCATTTGTTGGTGGGTGACATAGTGGTCTTTGTTTTACTGTTTCATTGCTAGATGGGTGAAGTACTTAATGCTTGTCTTAATGTGTTGGTAGACACGCCCTGTACTGATTTTAGTTTTGAATGTAGAATTGATAAACAGTTGGAGTGCTTCAGTTAGTTTTTAATGTATCATTGATAGACGGTTGAAGTGAGTTTAGTTTTTAATACATCATTCATAGATAGTTGAAGTGATATAGTGTTGAGGTTTTAATGTATCATTGTTAGATGGGTGAAGTGGAAAAGTGGTCAGAACACTGACCTCTCAGCCTTAGGGTGGCAGGTTCAAGCACTGGCAAGGCTTGGAGGGGGGAAGTGGGGGACAGGGTTGTGAACCTCTCGCAGGTCACTGTATGTGGAAAACGGTTAGTGGCTGAATATCCTCACATGTATATGGGGTAGAGGGTCAGATCCCAGGGATCATCTGTGTCACTGTTTGGGGGATTATATCAAACATGATTTTGGAGAGGAGATGGGCACCATCAAGTATTCTGTCATTGCCCGCTGAAAGGAAGACTCTTCAACAGCCACATTCCTGTTTCTATGTCCCTTTCCTCACATGGCCTGTGGCTCATGGAATGATAAGAAATACAGTGCTGGTAACCAAACAGTGAATACAAAAGATCCGATACAAGCACACGGACTTGCCACTCATTTATGCCATTAAACCTTCACCATACGAAAAATATTACAGTGATTCTCATCACAGTATTCAAAATTGCTGGTACTTATTAAGTACACAGAGGTCTATAGCTGTGTAGTGCCAAAATTAATGCCATTCTTTCATTGGTTTAACCTGGCCCTAAGCGGAAATTTCATTCACAGTGGACACACACAAACCACGCTTTAATCTGTGATAGGAAAATCACCAACAGGCCTGTGGGGGGCAGCAAGTTGCAGATGGGTATGAATAAATGCTGGGCATTTCCTGTTGGCAGGCTGTTGTGGGACAGAATGTAAACAGCAAATAGAGCAAGTAGCCTAGAATTAGCTGTGAAATCATGTTTCGTTAATTTGGTGATCGCTGTCATTATCATCGTCAAACAATAGTGTGTTTGGGGCACATAGTGGTCAGGGATCTTCCTGTTGTGTGCCAGGTGCAAGAGGGTATAGTGTGCCTGCCTGCATGTACGCTTGTACAGTGCGGCGTCTTTGTTACTTATGTGTCTGCGATTTTGCAGTCCACAGGATTGGACGAACTGGTCGCTGCGGAAAAACTGGGGTTGCCACAACATTTGTCAACAAAACTGTTGGTAGGTACTTTTTTTTTTCCTGCTTCTTTCGTTGATTGTGTTTTATTTTTTCACCACGTAGCGGCAGCTGTGTGTGCTGTATCCTCTTTTGGTAGAGTTGACTTGAGAGACAGCAAACATTTTCCAATAAGAATTGTTGGTCCATGACATCCGGTGGACGGAGTGTGGCTTGGTAAGTGTTAGAAAAGAAAATCAGTCAGCAAGACAACACCTTTTTCATACTTATGTTTTTTTTCTTCCATTTTGTCTCTTTTTGTGTGTGTATAATTTTGTTTTTTTTAAATAAGAATGATAAGAACTAAATGGGTAGATGCTTAGGTGTGGAGATTTTTGGAATCAGGGGAAGAGGCATGAAAGGAATAGGTCGTTGTGGCAGCTACAAAGACAGACTAAACATCACACCACTGCTCTGCTGCACAGTAAAGGAGAGTAATAGCTCTACTTCAGAGTGAACTGTTCTTGATCACTGTATTACTGATTACCTTCCGGTGAGAGTGCAGGTTTCTTGCCCTTTTGTTGAGGTAGTTTAACAAGCCCCCTTCTTTTCCAGAGAACCTTGTATTCTATGTGCCACTCGCTTTTTTGTCTCCTTGCCCATTCTCTAGCTAGAGATTATTGTATTAAATCATAAGCTTATTTTTGTGGCGGTTTCAGTTTAGTGTGTGCTGCACAAAAGACTGTTTACTGATCTTAGTTGAAGACTTGCACACAGGCGACTAAAGGTGTAGTTTGTTATGTGGCGATTGGCCAGCGTAAACTAGTGATGATATTTGGAGATGGACAAACATTGAGATGACAGTCATGTATTGCAATGAAAGACATTGAGTGATGGTGACCGAAAGCAATGGCAGCAATGTGTGGTGGACAAACTGACAGTGATGTATCTGTTATGTGATGACAGAGGAAAGGGTGAACTTGGACTTGAATCACAACGGTGATGTATTGTCTTGTAATGACAGATAAATCGGTGTTGCTAGACTTGAATCACCAGTGGTGATATATTGTCTTGTAATGACAGATAAATCGGTGTTGCTGGACTTGAATCACCAACGGTGATGTATTGTCTTGTAATGACAGATAAATCGGAGTTGCTGAACTTGAATCACCAACGGTGATGTATTGTCTTGTAATGACAGATAAATCTGCGTTGCTGGACTTGAATTACCAACGGTGTTGTATTGTCTTGAAGTGACAGGTAAATTGGCGTTGCTGGACTTGAAGCATTTTGTTAATGGAAGCCAGGCAAACCAACTGACATGATGTGTTTATGAGTGATGACAAATGAATGTGTTGCTGGACTTATGGTAATAAATAATGATAATGATAACAATATATCATTTATATAGTGCCCTACAAAAGGGTCTAGGCACTGACAATCCACACTCATGTGTACACAACAGGCTACCTACCTGGGTTGTGCCAACTGAAAGAGCTGCCTGCTGGTGCTTCATTCAGTCATTTCCTGTGTCATCCAGTCAATATTGTTCGCTTCATTTCCTTATTTCCTTCATTCTTTCCATTTGTCACACAGGGTGCATGCTATGTTTGATATGTCATCCATACCAGTGGCTACACTGGCCTTCTCTTCCAGACCATGGAGATGGGATTTTACGTGTGTGCAAGATGTTATGCATGTGCTTCACATGCGGAACCTCGGAACTGAAATGGCCCTAGTGGAGATTCGAACCCGTAACCCCAGGATCACCAAGATTACGAGTCCAGTGTTCTGCAACTGTGCTATTCCGGCCCCTATTTGAAGCACTTATTATTGGAAGCAAAGTAAAAGCAAATTGATGGCGATGTATTTATGTGTGATGACAGATGAATCCGTGTTGCTGGACTTGAAGCACCTGTTGATGGAAGCCAGACAGAAGGTGCCACAGTTCTTGGCCACCATGCAGGCTGACAATGAAATCTACCTGGACATTGGAGGAGGTGTGTGTGTGTGTGTGTGTGTGTGTGTGCGCTAGTGCTGGTGTCTGTTTGTGGGCATGCATGTGTGTGTGTGTGTGTGTGTGTGTGTTGTGTGGTGTGTGTGCTGGTGCTGTGGTGCGTGTGTGTTTGTGCTGTGTGTGTGTGTGTCTGTCTGTGTGTGCACATGCTGGTGTGTGTGTGTGTGTGTGTGTGTGTGTGTGTGTGTGTGTGTGTGCACTTATCATTTAGTAAAGACTAATATAACCTTGACCTTGGTCCTGATCACTATACATAAGCAAAGTAATGGTTACATTGTGTGTGGCTGATGTGTGAACGGAAGTCACAATCAAAAAGAAAACCAGTAGTATTATCAAGAAACTAGACCTCTGACTTTTTGCTCCAGCTGTAAGAGAAATCACATCACCCCCCAAGCTGGGGTCGGGCAGGAGAAGCCTCATAGAAGAAATCCTTTCCTGTGTGTGCCAGTCCTCTAGGTTTCTAACTGCTTTTCTTTTTGTTCAAAATGAATGAAGAGGGTGTGACTGCTGGTCCTTGAAAGACAATGAAAATTGGTATAGTATTAGAAATAGGTGCCCGGTGGGAAGGAGGGAGGAGGCTGTTGCCGGCCATCTTGTATTAGCAGTCACCTGAACAGGTGAAGGGTCTAAGACTCCAAACGTCTTGCCTCTCTCTCTCAAGGGACCTTATTTCCAAAAGTTTTTCTTTTTTTTCTTTTTTTAATGTTGCATTACCACATCACTACATCAGTTTTCTGCTGCACTAGGCAAAGTCATGAAATCAGGGTTGCTTTGAAAAAGTCTTAAAAACAGAGCAAGACCTAATCAAATGCAGTTTGTATATATGCAAGTCGTTGGGAGTGTGATGCACATGTGTGTGTTGATGATATGTTAACCTAACCACTGTGTTAACTCATCAATATTATGAACATTGGAATGTCCATCCGAACATCAACATTGTGACTCAAGACATCTTTGTCAAACCTATGGCCACTTTGGTTTGAATTTGATTTAAACATATCCGTATAGTGTGCATAGACACGTGTTTTTCATTGTCGTCAGTCTAGTGATGCCTTACTTATGTCGAATGGACTGTCTTCTATTTCTGCTGTAAATTTTTTTCGTCAGTCCTCTCCATACAAGGGAACAAAACTTTTGGAGGGGGCTTGTTTTTTGAACACATGTAAGCAGCACTGGTGTGCTTGAAAGGGAGTGGCTCAGAACATCAGGGCATGATGTTGTCATCAGTTGGGCAAACAAAATGATTACTGCCTGTTGTTCACAAAGAAGTGTACGTGAGATCTCATGGTGTCAGTGTCATCAGCTAGCCTACCAAAAACATGTGCAGCAGCATATTCCACTGCTTTTTTTTTTTTCATTCCTCGCAACCCCCCAGAACCCCTGCTTCCCCACCCCCCACCCCCCATTTTTTTTTTTTCTGTGAAAAGGTTTTTTTTTTTGTGGTTTCTCATTTTTTTATATTTCTCTCAGAAATTGGATTAGCAGAAAGGGGGGGGGGGGGCGGCTTTGTTTTGACTGTCCTGTAGTATAATGATGGCTATGTACCATGAAAGATGTGGCACCGACTTTGCTGCTGTTCTTGTGCAGGGGAGGTGGGCTGCTCTTACTGTGGAGGAGGTCTGGGTCACCGCATTGCCAACTGCCCTAAGCTGGAAGCGTACAGACCAAACAGGCTGCCAACATTGGCCGACGAGATTACCTAGCTCACAACGCTGCCGACTGGTAAACAGAGACGGGACCAGCGTCGGAGAAATCTCTGGACCAGTGGGGAAGAAGAAAGCTGCCGTGGATGTCTGTGACGAACATTTCATGACATCTCTGGGTTCTGGAAGCTTTGGAAAAGAGACAGTAGTGATGAATCATTTTTTGATTCAGAAGCGTGAAAAGTTTAGGGAATGTACTGCGGTCTAGTCTGTGCAGAGGTCCAGGTCTGACAGATTGTGAATTGATGAGTGTTTCGCCAGGCAAAGATTTGAAAGTAGGTTGTGGACCGTTTGCATGCATGCCCGTGTGTGTGTTTGTGCATACCTCTGTGTGTGTGTGTGTGTGTACATGCGGGATGTCCATGTGGGTGCATGGTTGAGTAATTGTCTTGTCGTTGGCCATCAGTTTTTGAGGTGGGTTTAATTTAAAGAGTACGTTGTGCTAAGTGGCAGATTACAGGTTTCTCTGTGCTAAGAGGTGGCGCACAGTAATGCCTTCCACTGTGCAGAAAACCCTTTTTTTTTCAACTCCCTGCATGGGATAATATCCGTCAGTAGGCAACCCTCCATCAGCTATACCTGCGCAGAAAAAAAAAGAATGAAAATGTGCTTTGGTTCATTTTTCAAACCTACCTTTATTATGTTTTCAACCATTGTTTTGCTAAAACTATGCGGCTATATTTTTAAACTGATAATTAATTGTGAAAGCAACATTGAACCAAGTGATAGAGTCTGATCCACCTTTCCAGCCCATCCAGGGGCAAATGATTGTGAACGCAGCACTGAACCAAGTGACAAAATCTGATCCACCTTTCCAGCCCATCCAGTGCAAATGATTGTGAACGCAGCACTGAACCAAGTGACAAAGTCTGATCCACCTTTCTAGCCCATCCAGTGGCAAATGATTTGAACGCAGCACTGAACCAAGTGACAAAGTCTGATCCACCTTTCCAGCCCATCCAGTGGCAAATGATTGTGGAAGCAGCACTGAACCAAGTGACAAAGTCTGATCCACCTTTCTAGCCCATCAGGTGGTGAATAATTGTGAAAGCAACAGTGAACCAAGAGACAACATCTGATCACCTTTTCACGCCATCAAGAGGGGATTGCATCGAACAAGGGCACCCTCGCAGGCTTTCCACATTTTTACTGCGGTAGCCATGATATAATGTGAGCATGCAGATTTGCAATATATAACCACAGCATTGAGCACAACTATGATTATAGTGAAGATTGCAGATATATTGAAATTTAAAGGAAAAGTTTGTGCCAGTCTGACAAAAAACTTTTTTCCCCAAAGAAGTTAAAAGTTCAGACGAAAGCAGTGAAGAAGGCCAACTACATCTTCTTTTGTGTGTGTAAAACCAGTGTAAAGTTTTTGGGATACATGGGTCTAATTTTTTAACCATTTTCAAAGCAGCGATTGGATGAACAGTGACAGCTTGTTCATAGCTTGGCTTAGAATGATGGTAATTAAAAGACTAGTTTTATTATGTGAATGAAGTATTGCCACAAATGTGCATGAACGTATAGAATTAAAGTTGGAAAACCATGAATTGTAGGATGACTGTGCGCAGATATAACCTAAATGCAACACTTAAGAGAAGGCTGTAGAACATGGAAGATTGTTTTTTTTTTGTTGTTTTTTTAAAAATGTTTTCTTTAATAACTAAGAAAAAACTGAAGCATATCAGAAAAGAAAAATGTCAAAAGCTGAAGATTGCCAACAAAATAAAGGGCAAAAATGTCAGAAACTGGTAATTGCTGACCAATGTCAGAAACTGATAATTGCTGACAAAAAATGTCCGAAACTGATAATTACTGACAAAAAAAATGTCAAAAACTGGTCATTGCTGTCAGAAATTGTCAGAAACTGATAATTGCTGACAAAATGTCAGGAACGGATATTGCTGACTAAGAATGTCAGAAACTGATAATTACTGAAAAAAAATGTCAGAAACTGATAATTGTAGACAACTACAGTGCTTATCCTCATATCTTGCAAGGACAAGAAATGGTCCCGACATTTGAATTGACTGCTTATCTACAGAAAAGAAAGAAATTAAGCCAGACATATTTGTAGATGTGCAGATTTTTTTTTTTTTTTTGTCTGTGTTTGATTGCTTTAACTTGTGTGTACATAGGTTTTGAGTGTGTACAGGAATGCATGCATGCATAAATGAAACATGTGGTTTGGCAATATTTGTTCATGAATGATAACTGTAAAAAAATATGAGTGAAGAGAAAAATAAAAAAACCTTTTTTTTTTCAAATGTGTCTGGTTGGGTTTTGTGCATTTAATAAGGAACTGTATTTCTGAAGGGAGGGGGAGACAGTGAGGGTGAGGCAAAGAGGGAAGAAAGGGGGACATTTTGTCATCTGTGGTGTTCATCCTATGCAGCTCATTCCTGATCTTCCAGCCACATTCCACCTCATCTTGTCAGCAGACCACAATCATTAGGTGACCATAAGGAAACCCACCAGAGGAGACATTGAATGGGAACGCCGATGCCAGTATCAGCCCTCTACAATGTCTGTGCAATCCAAACTAACCTCAGTTCATACACACACCAACACTCTCTCTCTCCTTGGGGGTTCATAAATAGATTTATTTCTCTCAGATGTAAAACAAAACCACAGAAATTAGGCATACACATACATACCGATACAAACAGCTCTGTTAGGAATGCTTGGGATACACTCTTGACCTCTCAATACTATGGTTTGGAGCTGTTGGGGTTCAATAGGGTTACACTCTGACTATCCATACAGATTGAACTTGCACGGGTTCACTGGGGATACACTTTGACGATCAGTGCTAAAGACTGGGTCTGTTTGGCTTTGCTCCGGACACACTCTGATTCTATCAATACTACAGATTGGAAGCTGCTGGGCTTTGCTATGAATGTGTAGGCTATTTTTCAGCTTTGTGAGATAAAGGAGCAGTCATCATATCCACTGTCAACGTTTCCTATATATAGTCATAAATCTATTGCTTTTGTTTCATCCAGCCATAAATAAAATGAATACAGATTAACTATGAAATCCGATATTAATCAAGAAGTATGTAAAGAAGAAAAAAAAAAAGAAGAAAAAAGATACAGAGTACACACATTCAAATTTGAATGACCCCCCCCCCCCCCCCCCCCCCCCCCCCCGGTAATGTAATGTCACAGTGGCTTGTGGAGATTACAACTCTTATTTCTGGGACAATTTACCTTCCCAGAATATCACCAGGACTATTCATGATCTCTCCAGTAAAACCTGGTTACACTCTCAGCTGGTAAATTGTCCCATAAAAAAGATAAAACCAAGAATATGTAAACAGGACAAGAAGGAAAAAAAAAAAGTTCACACATTTTCCGAATGATACACTGTGTCACAATGGTTTGTGGAGATCACTTTTTCTGGGACAATGTTACTATGCAGTTACTATCATGCTTTTTGTTTCAATTTGCATAACAACAAAAAAAAAAAAAAAAAAAAAAAAAAAAAAAAGAGGGAGAGAGAAATCTACTATGAAAAATCTGTGACCACTATGGCAGCAGAAACTATAAAGAACAAAAACATTTCAGAACATTTGGCAAATTCTTGTGATGTTTTTGACAACCAACTGGGGTTATGTTTGTGCTACCGACTCCTTTCTATCAACCAATGCATCCTGTTTCCATGCAACTGGGAAAAATATGAAAGCCTAAACATGCTTCCATGGTCCAGACTGAGGAGATCGAGGACATATGAGATTTGTGCTAGCACAGGTCCAACATTTTTCAAAGAAGCATCAGTTTTGGGTGTGGGTATGAATTTTGCCTGCTTGCTACAAATGTTTGAAGTCCAACGATGAACCATTAGAAATAGATTTATTCCTCTGTGTGTGTGTGTGTGTGTGTGTGTGTGTGTTTTCCTGCAACAATACACTCGGCAAACATACTTTTTGTACGTGTGGGTTTATGCATGTGTGAGCAGATAGGTGACATGTATGAAAGCCTATACATGCATGCATGTGGTAGTCTGCAGAAATGCAATGCATTCATGGTATCTGTATCTGTGTGCACTCTGTAACGGTAAGTGCATACATGCTTGTCAGGTGAGTGCACGTGCATGCATCAAGTGTATATTCCTGAAGAAATATAGAACATATGCTTGTGCGAGGTGAGAGAATAGTCTTGTAAAAATACATAGCGCACAATACTTTTCGTGTGTGTATTTGAATGCAAAGTACGTACAGCACACATGCTTGTGAGGATGAGTTTTGTTCTGAAACAATACCTAGTGCACACATGCTTTTGTATGCATGTTTCTGTGTCCAATTGTGTGTTACAAAATGCATATACATAGAATAATCAGCTTTCAGGTATTGACAAAACTTGCATATCTTTTTTGCACTGGAATATGCCCTCTTTAAAAAAAAAAAGTACTTTGAGTTGTTTATTTCCACAGACAAAGCACAAGCATGGGTGGTAAGTGTTGACATGAACTGTGTCAGCCTTCAGGAATAAGGCTGCTGCATGTTGATGCATAAATCCAACTTACGATAAAACGCGCTTCAACTTATTGTAACTGCTCACATTAGGTAAAATTATTTTCCCTATAAACCCAATACCTGACCCGCAGGACATCTGTTTATATCTGTAAGGGGCAATATATTCAAGATGTTCAGTAATACAAAAGTAGTGTGTGTGTGTGTGTGCTTAAATCTTAACACAGCATGTTGTTATACCAAGAGACTACGTTTGAAGAAGCTAGTCATCAGCACTCTCACACAGCCATGCACTTTAAAAACATCAGAGGAAATCTAAGGAGTAGGGGTGGTGGTGTGGGTTATAGGGAGGGGTGGAGAGGAGTAAAGCTAACATGGCTATTCACTGACCGTTCTCTACAAAATTGTAAATCTTGGTTACAAGAAAGTACACAACACAAAAGGAGACAGAGATACCTTCAAAAAAAAAAAAAAAATCTGCTTACAAATTGTATGTAACATTTCGCTATCAGTGAAGCAAACCTGGATAAGCATGGGAATAACTTGTTCAACTGCAACAGACCAGGAGCAGCCCAGCCTGATGTGGGTACCACACAAACCACCATGGTCCCTGAATCAATACCACCAGGGCCACGACGCCCACACAGCGGAACAACTGCTGCTCTTCTTTCTCTTACCTCCCTGACGGCTGAACATCTGGGAAAACAGACCAGTATGTGTGCAGGTTGAAACAAAAACCCAGTTCCGCTTCATGCTGGCTTTGCAAGTATTGTTGCTTTAGTTCTGATCGACTTGAACCCATCCCTTCTCACACGAAAGAGGAAAAGACAGGCAGTGATACCTGGAAGCCTGACCCTGCCTGCCTTCTCCCATCACGAGGATGCTAGGCCTTCACTCGCAACCTTACCTACCAGCAGCAGTCTCATCACACACACTTGCTTACACCAATAGGATAATGAATATGATGACAACTAGAACAACAAGGAATTCAATAGTTTCTACCCATTTCTTCCTGTGTGAAAACGAGGATTTCCTTCACTGTGAGAACAAGTTTCATCTGAAAACTTTAAACATGCTAAATTCTGTACACAAAAAAAAAACCAAAAAAAAACCAGTACCAGTATTTCAGTGGGAGAAGCTGGGGGTGGGGATGGGGGGGCGGGAGCTCAGCTTATATGAAATATTGAAGATCAGCCATATGAACAGCTTGACAAGATATGAATACATATTTCCATTTCACATGAGAGGTATTACTGTTTTATCATCATCACAAGAACACTGGAAACCTTTCTGGCCCGTGGTAATGCATTATCATACATCAAAATAAATAGCCGTCAAACATTTTGGGGAAAACCTTAGTTATTTTCGCTGAACAACTCGGCAACAGAAGAAAACAAATTCAGGCAAACAAATTCTTCACAGACCTTGGGGCTGAGAGGAAGGTTGATCACATGAGGAAGGAAAGGGATAGTGTAGGCCGAAAAAAAAAAAAATTTAACCCTTCACTAATGATGAATGGGTAGCAGAGTTCTGTCCTGTTGACACAACCCTGTCTTGTATGTGGGTTTAGCCAGCCTTCATCCCCCAGCTCAGGATCATCAGAACTTCCAGCAGCTCAGGATCATCAGAATCTCCAGGAGCTCAGCATCATCAGAACCTACAGCAGCTCAGGATCATCAGAATCCCCAGCAGCTCAGCATCATCAGAACCTCCAGCAGCTCAGGATCATCAGAATCTCCCGCAATGATGGTCGTAACAAGGTTTCCATTTGCTAGTCTCTAACTGGTCCGATGATGAACTTTGACGAAATATCTATTGTCAAGATACTGTGTAGTGATTTAATTTTTGTTTGACCTCATCTTGGCAGTAGGAAAAAAGATTTTACGAATTTTAATAAGTGCGGTTTTGTTTGAACCATTTGCCTTTTCCAAGTTTGCTGTAAAAGTTTCAGAAATTTCTATTGCAATCGCTGGATAATCCACCTATGGTGTTTTCCCACAGGAATACCATGTACGACAAAGAAGCGTTTCCATCATGTCAGGACAAATCATAATCATATGAGTCGACAATGACACTGTTAAACTAACAGTGAAGGTAGGAAAGTTCAGAGTATGAGGAAAAGATTTGTTTCTTCATAGCCCTGCTGGTCACAAGGCCCTTCTCTATAAGGGCTGAAGGGAAACAGGAAATGCGAAAAAAAAAAAAAAAAAAAAAAAAATAATAATAATAGTATAATAATAACAGCATTACTTTCAGCACACTTATCATTGATTTTATTATATTTATGTATTCAAAGCTCTGGGATGTTGAAATCCTGTCAAGGCCTTAACATTATGCCACTGGGTGTTGATGTATGACCATTCATTCAATATATTTCATAGATACGGAAAAAACAAAAATTAAAACCCTTTGACTAATAGTGATCCTCGGTAAATCCATTCCATAGTTATTTACAGTTACTCGGCAGTATCAACCTTGTTCTGGAAGAGACGAAGAGAAAGCAGACTCCCTCACACAACCAGTGTCTAGTGACTGTAAGTGTAACAGTCCATAATGAAACAGTGCCAGGATTTGATTGACAAAACTGTCATTTGAACATCTAAAAGTCCACGATAAAACTTTGGAACTTCTGTTTGGAGGATTCACTGTAGTAATCGCAAGCATTTGGTTGTTCTTCTTTCATAGCATACTTCAAATATCAAAAAGTTCAGTGAAAGCCAAAAAAAAAAAAAAATGAAGTTGTATAAAGCATTATCTTGATTGACACTGGACTGTGTACCTGCACTTTGCCTTTGAGGACGTGAATGAAATGAGCACGCACAATATCTGTACTGTGCCTTGCATCTGCAGTGTAATGCTAAGCAAACCAACCACAGCTCAAGCAAAATACTTTCACTGAACTGCGGTTGCACTTTCAGAGTCTACTACCCTTGTATATTATGAGACAAATTTGATGAAATTGTTCTAGAACTTGGCACAGCAGATGGAAGTCTACAACTAGTCAAACGCTTTTCTTTTCCAACATGTTTTCCTCGTTCCAATCACAAAATGTGCATGAATAGTTCACTATGCAAACAACCTCGACTTTATGATGAAAACTATGGATTTCTGAACCGTTTTGAATTGCATGTTCCTGTACAGAAACTGATGAGCTATGACTGCATTACAAAGGTAAAGTAAAACACCACAAGATGTGGAAGACTTATGAATGCCTGAAAAACAGATTCTACAAGAGAGAGACAGAGACAGAGACAGAGTGTGTGAGTTACAACTTACTGTACAAATTGTTAATGAACCTGAAAACTATCAGAAACAGAAGGTTTCATCTTAATAATAATATAGGTCACTAGGCAAATCTTTCATTCAAGTTGCAGCTCCTACAAACAAATACTACTTACTATCTTCAATATGGGCAAAATGGGGAGACCTAAAACCATCAGTACAAAAAAAGACAAAAAACCAAGACCAGCACTCCTGTTTTAACTCTTTCATCAGTGGACTTCAAAGAAGCAACAAACCCATCCTAAAACACTTGTTTATTCATTCTTTTTTCCCCCCTTTTTTTCCAGTTTTCTTCTTCTCTCTCTTTCTCGAGTTTTTGGAAGGACTGTCGCCCCCACTTTGTTTCTTTCTGCTACTGAGTTGTTCAGCTGGAAACAGTTTTCTTCAGTGCTAAGCTCTCCTTCCCTTGATCTGGCTGCCCCAACCCCAGAGGACAGCTCACAGCAGGGGTGATTAATCACCACATACTCCAAGGGATGCTGCTTCCTTCAAAGGTAAAAAAAACATACAAACACACAACCCAACTCAGTTTATGAACAGGACCCAAATAGGTTTCATTCTTTTCATCTTCCAGTAATGCAATCAGTGGGGTAACCTCTGCTACACCAGGCCAGGACTTACGTTCAGGTGCAGACCTACAGTCACAGTGAACAACTTCACACGAACAACAGACAGTGACACTACAGGTGTCCTCTCGCTCTGTTCATGCCAAGTTCTTAAAGTTGTCTGACCCTCGGTCTATTCTCGTCTACACACGAATCCTGGCCCAGGGGTTTTTTCTCTTTCCGGTCGGGACACTATGCTGTGAGAATTGTAGTTGGCACCTGTGTTTAACATCTCAGGATATACATCTGTTTAGACGACACTATGGAAGTGCTCAATTATGTAAGTATAGTGCTCATGTACACGTGTTTCTATACACACATACACACATCTTTCACACCCAAACCCTCACTTACAAACACTCACTGCTTCCTTCAATCAAAGTGCAAAATATGTATGCAGCACTACTGTTGTGCATTCTTTTTATAAAGTACAAAAAAAAAAAAAAAAGATCTAATAACATTCACTTGGGGTTCCACACATAGTCAATTACAATTTGTAAACTGTATGTTCAAGAATGCATGCTTTGCTAATGTTCCATTTTTTCCAATCTGATCAATACTAAAATGATGAACCATTTAGGGATATCTATTCACTGTTTGTGCAAATTTACAGGAAGGACATGACAAATACTGAAGAATTGTTTTTTGTGCCAACACCTATCCTGGGAGCTAAAAAAAGAAAAAGAAAATATCAGTTTAATGCATGTCTTTGTGAATGTCTGAACTAGTTTGTGTTCTGTGACATCCATGACAATGTTAATTAACTTTTGTACTATAACACTGTCTCACAGTATTTGCTTTGTGCATATATATATATATATATATATATATATATATATATATATATATATATATATATATATATGTGTGTGTGTGTGTGTGTGTGTGTGTGTGTGTGTGTGTGTGTGTGTGTGTGTTCACTTCTGTGTATTCAGGCATGTATATGTGACTGCACATCTAGAAATGTTCTAATGGCACAGTCTTTAAAAAAAAATAATACAGTTCTATCTTTTTTTCCATTTCAATAAATAAAAAAAAACAAGCAAGCTCAGACTCTATATAGATATCAAACACTTCATCTCATTTCATCTATTACTGAAAGCTCCATATACCCTTAAAAAAATACATATTTCACATCTAATAAATAATGCAATATAATCTAAAACAAATTGCTCATCGGCGTGAAAATGGCAAACTGTGCAATGGAATATAACACAGAGAACAAATTCAAGAACATTTGACACTTTGCAACAAACATTTCAATATAACCATGATTTGATTGTGTCTGTACCTGGAATTTCATCCATGATTCAAACGGAAGAAAACATACATAGAAAAATAAAAAGCGAAAGAAAGGAAGAAAAAGAAATTAACAAAGAAATGTATGTCAACTTCTTACACCATAACATATACAGCAAAACTCAATATGTCACAATTAACACCTAGTTTAAGTGTAGGGGCAGTTAAATATAGTTTATGTGTGACAAGGAATTTTCAACTTATTGTCAATATTATACTTGTCTATGACACTACTCCGAAGCATCAGTCAGGCGGAGCACAAAGCCACACTAAACGAAGATCAACACAATAAAATAACATGTTCCTTGCATGTTCACTTGCACTTGCACCCAATGATACCTGAACTACGACAAGAGAAGAATACAGGCATGACATCAGGTACATGTCTTAACAGCAAACTAGATAAAAAAAACAAACAAAGCTATTACAAGGTTACAAGAAAAACACATCAACTGTGCAGATATATATAGGCATAAATACGTAATGCCCTTCAACGCAATGCACTTCAACTTCACAAGGAATGATATGAACTGAACACCCTCTGACCGATGAGACTCGATAATGAACAGGGCTCACACAGCCAGCAAACTCTCATAGCATTTTCATCAACCAGGAATGATAAACCTGCAGGTAAAATCATACTGATGATTTTTTAAAAAAAAAGGAAAAAAAAATCAACAAAAAATCTGCACAACCATCATTTTCTCAATACGTTAAGATCATCCAGACATGATATTAAAACAGGGAAAGGTGCCTCAAGACTGCAAACCCAAACAAAACCAACAGTTTGCTGAGGAGATGGTGGAAGGGATTGTGGGACCCCCTGGGACTCAGCTTCCCCCCCTCCCTCCTTTCCCCATCCCCTCCCTGTCCTTGTGTGCCCCCCCCCCCAACATCCCCCCTGCCTCAGCATTTCTCGAAGACAAACTTCCTGCCCACCTTCCAACAAAACACATCTTCCCCTCTAGCAGTGAATGAACAGGCAGCGTGAAGACAGTAAAAAAAACATGACAAGTTTCTCTTTCTCCACTGCATCAGCTATAAAGAGAGAAAAAAAAAAAAAAAAAAAGCATCTGCATACCTTCACTTTCAGCAGTGAAGAATACAAGAGTTAGAAGCAGCTTTATACTGGCCGTGCATTTTTTGTGTGTCAACTACACTGCATCCAAAAATGGGAAAGTTGCACCACGTTCAGCCCCTCTTCCTCTTCCCTCTCCTCCCTGATTTATCCAGAACCTAACGGAATTAAAACATCCTGAAAAAAAAAACATCCGTCACTTTTTGCTGAATTCATGTCACTAAGGGCCCGCTCCATTTGCCTGGGACAGTTTCAAGGTTCTGGTGGCAACAGATCTTTTGGCGTACAAGACAGACCTCCTGGCTATCATAAGTGTTGACCACAGCAGCTGATATGTCGCAAATCATCACCAATGTATATCATCACAGAAAGCAGCGCTGGGTCAAAGTTCGCTTCGACACACCCCGCAACCTGACCAACAAAAAGGCTCTGAAATGGAGCGTCACTGACAAGAAAAAATCAAGAGAAAACATTGGCAAGAATCCCAAACAGAAACTGTGGGTTCTGTCGAAATGCAACAGAACCTCTAGTGAAAAAAAAAAAAAGTGTCACTATGCATAGAACAATATACAAGTGTTTCCTGGCAACTTTCAGTGATTGTGTAAAAGAACATCCCCATCCACTTATCACGTGCTTCCACCATCACCTACACAAGTTATGATATGCCAGTTTAATATCCACTCGCATCAATAATGATGTCTAAATGATTAAAAAATATGAATAATTGGATTGCTAATTCCACTGTCTTGCCATTCAACAAAATAGATTAATGTTTATTAACTTGATAAGTGTGACAGCTATGCATACATGTTCAACGACTCAAATCCAAATATACAGAGATCCTATTTGGTAAATACACCTCTCTCTCTCTCTCTCTCTCTCTCTCTCTTGATATTCTTAAAAGTGCACAAGACAGAAAATCTGAGTTGTGATGTAGATCAGCAAACTCCTCCAGACAGAAAGATTCCCCCACCCTCCCTTCTCAGTGGCTGAGGCTCTGTAAAAATAGGCCGAAGTGGTAATGCTGAGCTGCCGTGGCTTGACATGTGCTTGCACCTTGCTGACCCCTGCAGTGCTCGACACACAAACCCCTTCGCTGAGGAATACATTCCACCGCTAAAATCAATGGGTGGGTTAAAAAGGATTCTGTTTCTCAGAGAGATATTCATCTTCACCAATTAAGTGCCTTAAACCAGGATTCTCTTCTATCTCCATACCCTGTGGTGTCTGTTTCTGTAAGGACACAACTTACTGTATAGACTTGCTACCTCTCAATAAGCAAAGACATCTACTGAAGACTCGGTGACCGTGTTAAACAACACCTCACCACTTTGGTACCCACGGTGTCCATTTTCATGTCTATACACTCTCCCCATCTTTTCCTCTGCAACCCATTTACACTACCTTCTTCAATGCCAAGAATTAACTATTGTCACTGCTTAAATAATACAAATTTGAAGTGAAAAGCCCTATAAGCAGAAAAGACATCCTGAATATGAAAAATTCACTATCATTTACAAGCAGAAAAGACATCTGAATATGAAAAATTCACTATCACTTTTATCAAATTCAAATCAATTAGAGGAGACGGAATGCTGAAGTATGGCGAGGTTTTCAACAGCTTGGAAATGTCGGTTAAGAGATTCAGTGTGATCTCCCCAACCTCCACCTAATGTGTAATAACACAGTAGCTATGTACATTTGCACAAGTTAACACACATGCCGCATTTCAGACTTCCTCGATAAAAAAAAAAAATTCCAACAATATAAAGAAAACAAAATGATCATGTGGAATTAGCAGGTTAAAAAAAAAACATAAAGCAGAACCAGATATACAAAATGCATAGTTTCTGTGTACACATATCCACTTAGTACCCTAGCCACCTTAGTGACAGATCTGTACAATAATATTTCACTGTTTCCATGTATACAGAACAGTGATTCTTCTTTACTTCCTTCTTCTTTTTAGCTCTTGCCAGTTATATTGTACAAACTGTTAAGCTTGTTTGCCTTTATTTCTTCAATTTCTAACTCACCTAATTTCCCCCCTGCCTCTTTTTTTATGTCAACGGAATACAATTTTTAATGTTGCATCTTTGAAAGGAAATCTTATATACAGAATGAAATAGTGAATAATAAGAAAGAAAAGAAAATAAGCAACAAATGCAGTAATGCTTGCACCAATGCGGAAATAATTACAGGCCCATAAACTGCAAATGAATGTTGCTTATGACACCAGATCTCCTGGCAGAAATGACAACACAGAGCACACAGAACAAGCAAGGAGACATCTCTCGTGTTGTTCTGTGTGCTCTGTGTTGTCATTTCTGCTAGGCGATCATATGTCATAGGCAGCTTCTGTTTGGAGTTTGGGGCCTGTAATTATTTCATCGTGGCTTGCACCTTTGCTCCTTTCCGTAGGTGAAGAAGAGCACCCATCATCCCCTGACAGGCGTAGTCAGGTGCCACGGCGGAGTGTCTGTGATGACACAACCCACCAGCAGCCTGAAGGTTCATCCTGGTTTACCAGTGCTCTGAAGTTGTGTGGACAGTCAGTTCTGTCTGCCGTGTTCTCCCTGTCCACATTACAATGCAGTCCACCCAGACCCCAGTTTCTCCAGGCTGCAGAATCCTGCCGCTGCTGACCTCTGCCAATCTGATCTATGCTTAATCCTTGTTTGTGACACTGGACTCAACAAGCTGCCGCTAATATATCACCTTTGGTATCTGTCAACCAGGATCTTCTTCCGCTCCTCAAACGAAAACCCTTTTTTTTTTTTTTTTTCAATTTTTCAATTTTGAATGACTGACTTAGCAAACCAACGACTGAAGTTCCAGTCACTTGCTTCCAATCACACAAGCTGAAAGTGATAAAGATCATCACGATGTGCACCCATGTGGAATCAGCTTTATAAACGTGCATCAGCGCACATGTTCCATGTCAGTGACAGAAGGCAGCATGACAGTGGGTTCAAAAGGACTGATCAAGAGAGAGAAAAACAGCTGTGCCATCACTGTGACTGGACTGCAAATGTTCCTGCAATTGCTGTATTCAATACAATGAATGTAAATAACTGTTAAGCAGGTCATTAAAACTCAAAGTTAACTTATCATCCACTAGACAACGTACACGAGCAGAACCAGAGTTTGTGTTAAAAGACCCATGTCAATCGCATCCGTTTCAACAGTGATGTTGGTCAGGAAGACCAAATCAACTTTCTCACAGCAGGTGAAGGCATCACCAAGATTGGTGTCAAGTGAACTCCATGTGTCCATGCTGCATGCAATACACACTGACAGATGCTGCTCTGACAATCTGTGCACATCCTTGATCATTCATTGCGTGGTTTTCATGGGACGAGTTACACTGGTGCTACCACCATACTGAAGTCAGGTGATTTCAGCGTTAGTGGCCCCTACTTCAGGACTGGGTCCAGGGACTGGAACCTGTCTGCAGCTGCATGGACACCATCAGAGGGTCAGGCAGGTGAACAGGTCCTTTTTTTTCTGATGGGATGCTGAAGATAGTACCCAGACCTATTACAGCGCCAGCCCATGCTCTCACCTCAAGGCTGCTTGGGAGGCCAGGTGAGTTTAGTGTTCCGGATTCACAGTGCAGCTAACAACACAGAGCCTTTCCAGGGCTTACCACAATGGGGGGAAAAAGAGGTCTCAGCCAGTAGAACAGAGCAACACAAACAATGTCTTCACATGTCCATCAACTGATATGATGGTAGATTAACTACTGGCATCCACAAGACCGATAAAATCAGGCTGTGCTGAGGGGCTTCTGTCTGATTCTTTACCTCCTGTTACTCAGAATTAAACTTAATAAAAAAAACATATAAACGCAGCCCTCCCCCTTTCCCATCTTAAAGAGGGCTTTACTGGCAAACCATCACACAGAAGAGATAGTCTGCATCCACCACCTGATAGTGCGTACAGTCTCACTTCCCAGCTATCAGACTGCATTTATCAAAAAAAAAAAAAAAAAAAAGTAAAGAAACACTCGCATAATACAAGCTGTGACCAGAGAAAAACTGCAAAATACTTCCAGAATAAAACAGGACAATTGGAGCTGTGCCCGGGTACAGACTGCCTCATTACCCCATCACTGCTGTCTTTCTATGACTCTCCATCTCTACACAGTTGAGTGCACCATATATCTTCATGGCAAATGCATGGTATATGTTTATGGCCGATGGACTTCACACTGCTTTCTTCCCTTTGAGAACTGTGTTCATTGCATGTCAGCAGTGGGATGCAGTTGGCCCACCAAGCCCTGCCACTATCTGACAGCCAGGACAAACCAGACTGGGATCGGCCCCCACCTTCACAGCTCTTGTGTTCACTGATGGAAGGAGTCAACTGCTGGGATCACCTCAGCAGTAAAGATTGAAAACACCAGCAGTTCCTCAAGAACTTAAGTACTGGCAAAAATCACACTTAAAGCAATAACACTCAAGCTGTTTTACTGGTTAATAGTTGTGAACAGAGAGGTGAAACAGTGCTTAATTGCTAGAATGGAAAAAAAAAAAAAAACATATAAAAGCAAAAAAGCAACCAAAAAAGTCTGTCAATGATGACTAAACTGTTTTCTTGAATCAGACAAAGTGATCTTAAGTTAAATGCACAGCATGTTCTGAAGCAAGCATTGAGGGCGGGTCAGGGCAATGGAAAATGACCCTCTGGATTATGAAACCGGACGTGCACATCTCTATAAACCAAAACAAAATCACAACTGGATCGATTTCAACAACAAAGGTAATAAAACAACAACACACACACACACAAAGGAGCCCTGAATTCATAGCTAAGCGTCCATCACCTCCAGATGCACCCTGGAGGCAAGAATACACAACCCAAACAGTGATGAATTATACAGTTAAACAAACTATACAGTGGTGATTCAAACAAGTCCCTCCAAAAAAAAAACAAATGTGGAGGGGGGAGCACAACTGGTGATCTTGACTAAGGAAGAACTCCACCACTTTTTTCATCCACATCATAATCACTCTCCCTCACCCATCCCTTACCCCAACTGTTCCCTTTCACCTTCTCCTCCCGTCCCCTCCCCTCCCTATTCCTCCTGTCTCAACCCACATTCCATTACCCTCATTCCAGTGGGATTCCTACATCACAACGAACTAGACACAACCAGGTGAGTTTTGAGTCTTCTTACACAACCTTTTCGAGCCCATACACACAACGCTCGCACACACACACACACGCACACTTGCACACACACACACACACACACACACACACACACACACACACACACACACACACACACACACACACACACACACACACACACACACTCACGCACACACACTCAGCAGAGTGGCTGTGGACAGACGGCCACTGTGTCTGAAAGACGTGCAGAATTTACACACATCACTGACAGCACCACAACTGAAAAAAACAAACAAAAACATCGCCAGCACCCTCTGTGAGTATCAAAGAGCAATGTGCCACACTCATCACATATCTATACAAGTTTCGTATGTCTCAGACCCGCATCTACTGCATAATTACTTATGCTCCACATATCCTCAACCCCCTCCGGAACAATGACAATGTTTTTGTACAGAGCAAACCTGCTGATTCTGTGATACCTTTGTTAAGTACAGTTTTCTGACAACTGAACAGTCATAACCTTTGCAGTCAACACAATCATTGTAGGAAAGGTTTAAAGGTACACAGTTTCCATGGTGTTTTTTTCTTCTCTAAACATTAAGAGGTTTAAAGTCAACGTTCATGTCTCAACATTTTTTCTGGGAAAAAAAAAAATTGTACAACACGTTTTCTTCTGGAATGTTCATGAGTAACAGGCCTTCTTCTTCTTCTTCACATTTTGTTGTCTGGGTAAATCCTACCCAACACTGCTCCATGAAACCTTCAGCACAAGCAAGCTGTATGCTGGTACACAGGCAAAACACACACAGCACCGAACACCTACCTGTCAAATGACATAAAAATTGCTGCACTGGCGTCTTACAGACGCAAGCATCATAATCACAGGACAAGACAGGTGCAGCGTGTGAAGTGCCATGCTCTAATGCCACAAGTACCACACAGGGGACGTTGCATCAGCACAGCTATGTGAATCAACAGCAGTTCAAGGTGAAGTACAGACTTCTGTTCATATAAGCCTCCGTCACAAGACTACACGTTCATTCTGCTATCAGCCATCCTAATATTTCAAAGCTATCATCAGAGATGGTTACAATTTCTTCAGTTACAGTAGTACACATGTAGTCAAAAGCGAGGACCAACGATCATTCGCATTTTCTCACACCATAAAGGTGCTTTGTTTTCAACTTTCACATGAGCGGTGGCTGTCTCTTCTACCCATTCCGCCAACTAAACTCAAACATTTCGGTTCCACCAACACCCACACTATCAGACACACCAGCAGAACCTCAAGTCATGCTATACATGCCATTTCACAAGCCTTTCGGTACACAAAAACTCCCCCTCACACACATTCCTGCAGCCAGCCAACACCATCTCAGTCTAGATGAGGGTGGAGTGCCGTGAAGACATGGAGCTGGCACTGTCTTTGCTGCGTAGACTGGTGGTGGAGGGGGAGGAGGTTGGGTACAGCTGAGACCTGCGGGCTGTGTTGTGGTTGCCAGGTCGAGGGCTGACCCGTAGAACTTGGTCTGCGCCTCTTTCTGCCGGAAAAACTCCTCTTCCAGTTTCTGGAAATCACACCCGGATATGTTTGGAAAAAAAACCCTTTCTTTCACATTTTTTGCAACAGAAAAGTAGAATTAGAAACAAATGTTTTCAAAAATGACTTCTAATCCTTAAAAAAGAACAGCAACTTGTTAAAAATTATTTCAACTCAATTATGAATTATAAAACCTTACAAAAACAACGGATACTTGTTAAAATATGATTTCTACTCAATTATGAGCTATCATTGTAAACACAGACTTTGTTGTAGTGTCTTTGAAATGCTACATTCCAATTCTACCTTCAGTACAGTTTTCTGCCTTCTCAGCTCTATGCTGATCTGTGTGTGTGTGTGTGTGTGTGTGTGTGTGTGTGTGTGTGTGTGTGCATGTGTGTGTGTGTGTGCGTGTGCGTGTGTGTGTGTGTGTGTTAGGTATGTGTTCGCGCGCGCACGTGTGTGTGTGTGTGTGTGTGTGTGTGTCTTTGTTCGTTCTTTAATTTAACGTCTATCCACCTAACAGTGATCTTAGACAGTATGTAAGTGTGTGTGCATGTGGTGTTTTGGGTGTATGCATGCGAATGGTTGGTGTTGAATTTGGGCGTACGTAGGTATGTATAATGCAATTAGGCCTAGATAAAATAAATAATAATTAAAAAAAAAAAAAACAACAAACAAACAAACCCCCCCCCCCAAAAAAAAAAAAAAACCCTCCACATAACTGAATTCAAAACTTCAAAAGAAACACTAAATAAGCAACTACCACCAAGATGGGGAAAATAACATAGACGTTAAAGTAAATGTCCAATTCGGCTCTTAATCAAGTCCTTGAACAACTTCCAAAATGTTTGATTCGTTGGAGATGACGTCTTCAAAGGCCGATATCGACGGTTCAGTGTTCAACAACCGAGCAGGTAAGTAGAGTTTCAAATCTATCGCACAAAAAAAAGTAGATGGAACGGAGTGATTTGCTGGCCACAAATACAAGTCACGTGTTTACAGAATTTGGTTTTAAAGGCATCAAGCCTCAATCTAAAAATCAAACTTTTTTAAAATCCGCTCTTGGTAGAGATTCTTGATACCTTTTTTATTGTCTGATATCTTGTTAAATAATATCCCCTTTTTGTTTCTGGTGCCTTTTCGTTTATTTTGAAATAGAGTTCCAGGATACGTCTTTTAAAAGACTATAACTCTCATGTAAGGATAAAGGAATGCATACCTTTGTTAAATCAGTCTCAGTGATAGCAGCCTTTTTGGCTAATTGGTCTACCCTTTCATTCGCAGATAATCCACAGTGTGATGGAACCCAACAAAATGACGACGTAGGAACCACGTAAATGCAAAAAATGAATTAAGTGGTAGACTTCTAATATGAGTTCTGCTCTCACACTTGTATTCGAAAATTTTAGAGCTTGTAGGACTGATTTTGAATCAACGCAAAGTAGTATTTGAAATGCAGGAAACTGATAATCAAGAAGAAAGTTTAATGCCATAATAATGGCAACAAGTTCCGCAGTAAATATGGAAATATTCTTACCAAGGTGGTAACCTTTCTCTATTTTTAAGGATGGAATTATTAATGCTGAACCAGACAAATGATGGTCTAGTACAGAACCATCTGTATAAATTTTAAGATGATTTATATAAGTTTCATTTATATGTGACTTAACATACGTTGGCAGCAAGGGTCCATCACTGTTTATAAAACTTGTATGGTCTATGTCATAATTCATATATATGTGTGTGTGTGTGTGTGTGTGTGTGTGTGTGTGTGTGTGTGTGTGTGTGTGTGTGTGTGTTTGTGTACACGACTGTCTGACCTGTTTCCTGGGATCAACATGGTCTTCCACTCTCTCAGCTCGGTGGCGTACTGTTCATCCAGCTCTTTGATCTTCTGGGTCTCCTGCTCCATCAGCAGCTTGCGTTTCTCCGCCTGCACCATTCCACAACAACAGATGCACCATTCCATCAATCAATACTCTGATCTTCAATCAACAGCACCATACTTCATCACTGACTAAAGGTAACAGCATATTATATTCAGTTCTTCCTGACTTGATAATCTATTCATTTTTCACCTGTGTGTGTGTGTGTGTGTGTGTGTGTGTGTGTGTGTGTGTGTGTGTGTGTGTGTGTGCGCGCGTGGCACAATCTTGTGAGTGTGCATGGATGGGTGTTTCTTTGTGCGTGTGTGTGTGTGGTGAGAGAACTAGTTTCAAATTTGCATGCATGTTATTACATGTAACTTGAGAGAACTAGTTTCAAAATTTGCATGCATCTTGTTACATGTGTGCCCAACAAATGTTTTTTATTTATTAATTCATTTTTAAAATGCTCTGAGCTTTAAACATTTTAACACATTTTGTTTTAAGGCTTGGAATATGTCATTTCAACATTTTTCAGAATGTTAAGGAAGCTTATGAATCTGGAGTACTGTTTTAAAAACAAAAGGAATTTTACCACTAAATTTAGTTTTACAATGTACTGACCTATCCAAACAGATGCCTTATCCCTATTAACAACACATCATCAGGACACAAAGAAGGAAAAATGGTTGAGTAGGGAACCGACTTTGCAGCAGCCCCCCAGACAGGCCAGCCACAGTGATTGCCCTCAGTGAGATCAGAACAACACGTCATGTTAGAACTAGCTCAGTTCTCTCCTTTTCCTTGGTGGAGGAACATGCCTCTTTCGGCTCTGCCATTTTTCAGACTTTCTTTGTGTTTGCATTCCCCAAAACACCCGTTCAAGTTCATTTTCCCTTTGGAGGGACAAGCTTCTCTCTCTCTCTGGCTTCTCAGGTGAGGATTTTAGCTGTTAATTCTTGTTTTGGGGTGGATCCTGATTATATGGTGACGTTCCACACCAAGTAGGGATACGGCATTTGGACAGATGTAGTATGAGAACAATTACAATCAAAGAAAAAGTTTGTGTCAAGTCACACCAAACTGTGTAAAAAGATCAAGAAGTGGCTCTAGCTTACTGTGTGCAGTCTCTGTGTGTTGTTTATGCGTTATAACTGACCATTGCAGTCACTCCCATTCTGTCAGAAAACCTGGAACTGATCCGTAAGACAACGCCAACTCCAGATTTTGTGTCACCTCACCCACCTGCGCTGATGTCTGAATCAATTTCAAATACATCTATTCGAGCTACCTTGCCAAATTTCCTATTTCTTGGTCACACTTCACGCACGGACAAATGGAAACTGCAGTGATTTCAACCACATCCATACAATCAACCCTGCCAGCTGCCCACTTCTTGGTCCCTTCATTCACCGATACTCCAGTCTGAACTTATTTCAATCACATCCGCACAATCTACCCTGCCTTCTCAGTCACTGTTATCAATTCAGTGGTGCCTGAGCTGCGACTGTCCACAGTCATTTTACATGGATAGTCCCCTTTTACTGTCACACTTGACATCAGCTGGGAAAAGATCAGTTGAAAACTTTAGGGCTCTCATAAAAACACTTTGAAAATGCCAGAAACTGTTGTTTTAGCCTCCAGACACTGTGTCTTGTCACACAAGCTTTCCCAAACAACCCACAATGCGCCCTCAATGCCCTCACAGCCAGATCTCCTGCCAAATAACTAGCAGCAAGAGACAGGCAGACTGCCAGTTAAAAGAGTAACCTTCTGGGCCCTCACACTGCCTAACCACAACCTCACTACTGACTACAGGAAAATCGCTGGTGTCCCCAAATGGAACAGACCTGGAATCGGCCTTCACTGAATTCTCCAGATGGACACAAAGTGTGACAGCTGAATTTTAACAAATTTTAAATGTTAGTGATAGCATACCTCCAAAAACTTGATAAACAAATCACAAGACAAAACACGACACGTTTTGACCTCTTAGGTCTTCTTCAGGCGAGATATAAAACACTCAGAACAACGAAAATGAACGAGCAATCACTTATCTTCATCAGTCAACGCCTATCTTGCGCCAAAGTGGATAAAGATAAGCGATTGCTCGTTCATTTTTGTTGTCCCGAGTGTTTTGCATCTTGCCTGAAGAAGACCTAAGACGTCGAAACGTGTCATGTTTTGTCTTGTGATTCGTTTGTCTACGTATTTTTTTTTAGCAGTACAACATCACTAACATTTAAAATTTGTTTACGTTTCTGCCTGCAGTCACCTCACTTTGCAACTACATCTAGCTGAATCTTAGATCTTCCTTCCTATAAAACCAGCCCATATCTACATGACAGCCACACAACAATTCATCTGCTCAGAGTACAGCAGCTCCAACCCCACTAAAAAAAAAAAAAAAAAAAGCAAGTGCAGACTATAACAGGTCAGGGAGAAGGTATGTTGCCATTCTGCTGGAGCCAGAACTTTACTGCACAGAGATGCAGAAACTCTGCTGGTAGTTTTGTCATGGGAAAGCCAAGGCATGAGAGGTGCACTGGTAATATGAGTGGTCAACCACACTTCTTGGCGTTTAAGGTTTCAGAATTGTTACATGCACGAGCGCGCCTATGCACACACAAATGTGCGCACACACACACAAACTCAATATACTACACAACACTATCAAAACAGTAAGCGTCATGTCACAAGGGTACAGGCTGAAAAAAAAAAAAAAAAAACTGTGCCCAATTTCTTGTTTAAAGATCTCACGCAACATAGTTCCATGCCAAAGGTTCTTGTGATTTCAGCCGTCTTGGCAAACCAGCTCCTTGCCTACAGACACAGTGAAACAGGACTTGGGCCTGGGGTCTGTCTCACCTGCAGCTGCTCTCCAGCTCTCGCACAGAGGTCTGGTTCTTGAACTGCAGTTCCTCCCACTGTTTGCGGTGCTTGCTCTCCTGCCTCTGCATCTCCGCCTTCATCCTCCGCTTCTCATTGTCGTCAAACTGAAACAGTCCACCACCAGGAACATATGAATGGGGGAACCCCACAGTGCAGATTCTGAAAAGAAAGGTTGTTAGTTCCACAAGACAATCCAGACAAACAGATTACAGGACAAAATACAATGCATTTCGACCTCATGGGTTTTCTTCAGGCAGAAACAAACCACATTCAGGACAATGAAAACGAAGGACGAGCAAGCACATATCTTTTCATGTTTGGCTCAGATTGAGTGTTGAATGGCGTCGAATACAAGAAGATAAGTGGTTGCTTGTTCTTCATTTTCATTGTCCTAAATGTTGTTTGTTTTGCCTGAAGAAGACCCAAGAGGTCGAAATGCACAGTTTGACCTGTAATCTGTTTATCTAAATTGTCTTGCAGAACTAATAACCTTCTTTTTACAAATTTGATTAATTTCCGCCTTCAATCACACTGCTTGAAACTAACCCATAATGAAGGTCAAGTCAGGCACTCCACGGGCAGAAAAAGGGTTCATGATTGTTCTCAGATGCTGGGAGAGGAAACAGTGGAAAAAACGTGGGAGGGCAATTTCACAAAGAGGAGGTGAACAATATGAGACAACTGGACAGAAATGAAGAAATCTTTCAGATTACAGGACAAAACACAGTGCATTTCGACCTCTTGGGTCTTTTTCAGGCATAACAATCAACATTTAGGACAATGAAAATGAAGAACAAGCAACCACTTATCTCCTCATATTCTGCACCATTCAACATCCAATTTGGGCCAAATATGAGAGGTGGTTGTTCGTTCTTCATTTTCATTGTCCTAAATGTTGTTTGTTTCTGCCTGAAGAAGACCTGAGAGGTCGAAATGCAAGAGTTCTCCATTCAAACTAATCCTACAGGAGTAGCCCAGACCACGTGAAAATAGTCCACTCATTGTCAGAGGGAACAATCACAGCTCAGTAAATAATTTGCTAATTTAATCATCAGCATATGAATGCATTCACTGACTGAGCATTTTCCAAGTCAGCAAGCAATGTAAACAAACAAACAAAAAAATCTTGGATCTGTGATGTCATAATATCCAAAAACAAGAATGCTCAACACAGATAACCTTCTTTTCTTAACTCCAAACAGATGTGCTTAAAATAGACTTGTCACCATCTCTTGATCTAACATTTTGGTCATATTTAAGACAGCCCTGATATGACCGCTTGTGGTCTGCTGGGCTATAAACAACATAAACTGAACTGAACTAGTCATGTTTCAGAATTAAAAGACTTATATGAAACAGCCAAAGCATATTACTGATCCATGATTCAACAATGTATTTCATTTACTAATCTGTTTGAACAGATTGTTCATAAGTGTGACTTGTACCTTTCTTGATTCATTAAAAAAATGTTGTCACTAAATTCCACAAAAAAAGGTAAAAGACAAAGTGCTTATCTTAGATGTTTCTACTGAACATCAGGAAATGCACTGTGAAGAATCAGATGATTTTTCCATTAAAGTCATGATCCATACTTTGTACAAAACACATTCACTGTCTGATCCTTCAATCACACTGACTCTGATTCATTCAAAATGAAAACTGCTGCCATCTTGTTTGGGGACAGAACCACCTCAATCCCATCTCAAATCAACACTGTCCAAGAGGAAACTGCACTGTCTGTCTGCAGGGGCAACTGTGTAGTTATGCAGTCAAATGGCCAGCGTAGTATCCCTCGGATTGAAGCTTACATGTGCCTTAATTTAGGCATGTCACAGTTTGTCGGCCAGGTGCCAAAGTTCCTGCCATGGAGTGCATCTTTACACACACACACACCTACATACCTTAAAAAAAAAAAAAAAAAGAAAAAGAAATCTTTTTATAGCTATGACAGAAAGTTCACAAGTGAGAGCTGAGGCAAGAACACAGACTCTGTGATACTATGGTGTCAAACACACGGTATGAACAGCTTGTAAGGAGTTACCGCTTTGTTGAACATCTTTGATGACCTCAGAACACAATTTTTGCATTCTCTTCAAGACTTCATGTCATGTTTCACATCCACAAGACTTTCACAGTAACACAGCTTCACCGTCTTCTTGACCGCATCATCACATTTTACATCCACAGGACTTTCACAGACAGACAAACATTTGCAACCAAACTGATGATAAGCGAAGAACCCCAATTCATCTTGAGAACCACCAGTCATCAGCTCTTCACATCAGCACCTTACAGTCAGACACACACCCCCACCTGCTTCATCTTCATCTTGTCTTCTTCGGGGTTGCCTGCTTTGGACAGCTGCAGACTCTGCTTGAACATCTGGGCCCTGGTCTTGGCCTCCGCCTTGAGGATCTTGGGCATGCGGCGCTTCTCCAGGGTGTGCTTGGCCTGCATCTCCTCCTCCTTGGTGCTGTTGTAGCTCTTCATCTGGTCCATCTCCTGCTCACCACACAACGCAACCATGCGACTCAACTGGGATACAAGTGAGATGAAAACATAACCTACGAAAAAAAATGTAGAAAGAGAGAGGATTAGTTATCGCCAGTGACATAGACAAACAAAACACAGGACAAGACACAATGCATTTCAACCTCTTGAGTCTTCTTCAGGCAAAAACAACATTTAACATTTATGACAGTGCGAACAAAGAATGCAGAGTCACTTATCTTTCCATGTGTTCGGCACCCGAATGAATCCTAAGAAAGCACAGCTGTCAGCCTTGGGGACTGAAATTCTGTCATCCTGTTGGAAAAGTTATACTGACACTTGGCAGTATTTAACAACCAAGATTCAAAATCATACCAGAAGACTGGGATCACACAGTCATGTTTCATCCACTACATGGATGCATCTCTGAGAGTGTCGCTCAAATTTCCTGATCAACACTGCAGGTTTCTGTATCTCGCCGGCGGCCTAGTTGATACCAAGATATATTATGAAAGTAAGCGTAGAGTATAGCCCTGCCATGTAGTCTCAGACCCAAATAGAAATCCATAGCATCATCTTCATCATTTCCATTCTCATCGAACAGCATTAAAAAAGTCTCAAATTCTGTGGTCCTTCATACCTGCTCTCAAGGTGACCTCTGTTTCAATGTCCTTTCCATGTCTATGGCCTTGGTTTGATTCCGTCAGGGTCACTGGTATCGGCAAATTCATGGGGGCTGTTGTTGGACGGATGTGGAGGCACCCTCTGGAGGGAGAGCTAGAGCTCATTTATGCCGGCTCCGTGCCAAAGCAATTATTGTCATCAGTAATGGGCTTAGCAGGAGGTGTCCTGTGTACGTTGGATCAGAACAGGCAGCACTGAACACCACTGAAGTGACTCAACAGCAGTGCAGTGTCTCCTCTGGTGGGTTGCCTCTTGACGGCTTGACACTGACTGCTCCCTATGGATTGCCGGTGCCGGGCTGTGCCGGCCCGGGCTGGGCTGTGGTGGTAGACGGGGAGGTCAGAATGAGCGGTGTGGGGGTGCAATGCCACTGAGGTGGCGAAGAAGATGAGACTGCAAAAAAAAAAAGAAATGACTAGATAAAATACAAAGATTCAAAATCACTCCAAAATCACTAAGCATACAGTGGCATAGATCACACAGGAGAAACTGTGATATTAGTGGCAGAAGGAGAAGACAGCACACAGTGACTGACGACTCTGACCTTTTCGTGCCTGGTCAGCATCTGGTGCCTCTTCAGGAAGAACATGTCCTTCAGCTGTCCCTTGGCCAGCTGGTGCTTTTCATGGAGCTGCTCTTCTCCATCTCCCACACCGCCGCCTCCCGCGCTGCACACCCAACAACAAGCCCTCACCACTCTCTCATCGCTGACGCATGGAACAACACATTAACAACTATTGTACTCATTACTTTCCAACACACAGGCACTTTGACAGCTATGTCTAAAATCACTGTTGTACAGACATTTAACAGCTATGTCGTCATCACTGCTGTACAGACACATTAAAAACTACACCATCACTGTTGTACAGACACATTAACAATTACATCGTCACTGTTGTACAGATACATTAACAGCTATGTTCTCATCACTGTTGTACACAGACACATTTAACAGCTATGTTGTCATCACTGCTGTACAGACACATTAAAAACTACACCATCACTGTTGTACAGACACATTAACAACTACATCATCACTGTTGTACAGATACATTAACAGCTATGTCGTCATCACTGCTGTAACACACACATTCAAAGCTATGTCATCATCACTGTTGTACACACAGACACATTTAACAGCAATGTCATCACCACTGCTGTTAACACACAGACACATCAACAGCTAGGTCCTCATCACTATTGTACACACAGACACAATAACAGCTAGGTAGGTCCTCACTGTTGTACACACAGACATATTTACAGCTATGTCATCATCACTGTTGTACACACAGACATATTAACAGCTATATCCTCACTGTTGTACACACAGACATATTAACAGCTAGGTCCTCATCAGTGTTGTACACACAGACACATTAACAGCTATGTCCTCACTGTTGTACACACAGACACATTAACAGCTATGTCCTCATCACTGTTGTACACACAGACACATTAACAACTATGTCCTCATCACTGTTGTACAGACAGACATACTAATAGCTATGTCCTAACTGTTGTACACACAGACACATTAACAGCTATGTCGTCATCACTGTTATACATACAGACACATTAACAGCTATGTCCTCACTGTTGTACACACAGATACATTAACAGCTATGTCCTCATCAATGTTATACAGTCAACAGTTTTGTTGACATCACTGTTGTACACACACACACACACACACACACACACACACACACACACACACACAACCAGCTACGTTGTCATTGCTGTTGTACATACAGACACATTAACATCCATGTCATCATAATTGTTGTCCAGACAAATACACTAACAGCTATGTCATCATCACTGCTGAACTGACAAACACACTGACAACTTTGTCGTCATCACTGTCATACAGCCAGACACATGAACATCCATGTCATCATCACTGCTGTACAGACACACTAACAGCTTTGTCGTCATTATCGCCTTATGAACACATGAACATCTACAGCATCATCAATGCTGTACAGACAGACACACTGACAGCTTTGTCGTCATCACCGCCTTATGAACACATGAACATCTACAGCATCATCAATGCTGTACAGACAGACACACTGGCAGCTTTGTCGTCATCACCGCCTTATGAACACATGAACATCTACAGCATCATCAATGCTGTACAGACAGACACACTGACAGCTTTGTCGTCATCACCGCCTTATGAACACATGAACATCTACAGCATCATCAATGCTGTACAGACAGACACACTGACAGCTTTGTCGTCATCACTGCCTCATGAACACATGAACATCTACTGCATCATGACTGCTGTACAGAAAGACACACCGACAGCCTTAATCGTCATCATCGTCATCTATGGCATCATCACTGCTGTACAGACAACACATTCTGCACAAAGGCAAAGAGGAGGCACCTCTGAGCAGCTGCTGTTTCTGCTGCAGGAACTGGCTCTCCAGTAAGGCAATCTTCTGCCGGTGCTGCTCCGCCAGATGGCGCATGTGTCTCTCCAGCTGCTCTGTCTGGCTCTCTTGGAACATTCGCTCCTGTCCTGGGGGGGGAACCAGGGATCGAGTGTAGTTTGTTAGCATTATCATCAATCAGCGTTATCATAATCAGCATTATTACCAATCTACGTTACCATTCATCAATATTACCATCACTGATTTATCACCATCAATCAGCATTGCCATTAATCAACTTTACCAGCAATGATTTATCACCAATCACTGTTATCATAAATTAGCACAATAACAATCAACACTGTCACTAATCATCATTAGCATCTTTCAGCATTGTCACCAGTCGACTATCGTTTATCATCATTATGTTGTAACTTGCATTATCACCAATTAACATCCTCACCTTTTAAAGTAATCAGCAATCAACACTACCACATACAAAATGTTTCTATTCTCTAGTTCAGAATTGTTTCTTGCCATCAACAGCATGCTTAGTTCCTGAAGGCAGCCCCGATATGCCCATTTGCTGTGTCAGCTGGGCTACAAACAAGAAACTACAAGACTTGTCTCTGTAGTCAGTCACAACAACTTTAACAAAACAGATTTGGTTTATATGGGCTTGTAAGTTGTATTCATACTCAGCCATGACAACTCTAATTAAACAGGCACAAACTACAAACTGTAATGGATTTATCAACTTTTCAAATCATAACAGGTTAGAAAATAAACCCTTCAATTTACAAACATGTACAGGACACAGCCGCTGTTTCACACACTGTCTCACACACACACCCACAAACACACACACACACGCACACACACACACACACACACACACACACACACACACACACAACGCATGAACGCTCAAATTCACTCAAGCGAAGAAACTCATTTCATGCACTCTGAACTAATCAGGAGAGGGCCTCATAACGAAACGGTTAGTGTTTGCCTGCACAGCTGATGGTTTAGAGAGTTCACATCACTTATAGGATCTGGGTTTTTTTGGTTTTTTTTTTCCCAGCTTGAAAACCCTCTCTGCCCACCCAGTACTGATTGGACGCCTGATTGCATTCTGTGATGGTAAAAGAGGACAGAAGAGGAGGAGAAAAAAAGCTCCGCTTTCCATCATGCCGTTCCCTAGACATGGAGAGCCTCAGACAGTTCACTGCCCCTACAGACATTTGGGTATGGGACTTCAACCTTTTTTTCTTCAGAGCTAACCACAGCACTCAGGAGAGCACAGACCTTTGCCATGGCTAAAAGGGATCCTGGAATCCATTCTCTCATCCAGATCCATACAAAAAACGTCAGGTTGAAAAAGAAAAAAAAGGTGCCTTCACTAATGTAAGAAAAAAGAGAGAGAAAAAAAGTTTCATTTCTTTTTTTTTTTCAAACTTTAGTGAGCACATCAGTCAATGAGAGAAATAATCTTTTTTTTGTCAGAAGAAGTATTAGAATGTATGGGCTGTCCCAACTTCTGCGCCACCTCAGAGGCAGTGCACCCAAGCCGCTCATTCCGACACCCCGTCCACAGCCACAGCCCGGCTGGTCCTGCCACAGCCCCGGCAACGGCAATCCACAGGGAGCAGTCAATGTCAAGTCGTCAAGAGGCAACCCACCGGAGGAGACACTGCACTGCTGCCGAGTCACTTCGGTGGTGTTCAGTTGCGCCTGTTCTGATCTAACATACGCAGGACACCACCTACTAAGCCCCCTACTGACGACAATAATTGCTTAGTCGCGGAACCGGCGTGAGTGAGCTCTCCCTCCGGAGGGCGCCACCACGTCCATCCAACGACAGCCCCATGGGCTCGCCGATACTGGTGACCCCGATGGAACCAAACCAAGGCCACAGACATGGAGAGGACATCGAAACTTAGGTCACCATGAGAGCAGGGCATGAAGGGTCACAGAATTTGAGACATCTTTTTTTTTTTAAATGCTGATCGATGAGAATGAGGATGATTAAGATGATGCTACGGATTTCCATTTCGGTCTGAGACTACATGACAGGGCTGTACTCTACGCTTCCTTTCATAATATATCCCGGTGTCAACCAGGCCCAAGAGATACAGGCACCTGCAGTGTTGGTCAGGAAATTTGAGCAACACTCTCAGAAACGCATCCATTAAGTGGATGAAACTCGACTGTGTGGTCCCAGTCTTCCCAACTGAGTCCGCAGCAAACTCAACCCACCCTATGATCCAGAAATTCACTGCAGATTTTGAACCATAAACATGTTTGTGCAAACCACTTCAGCAGTTTCCACTCAATCTTGCTGACAGATACAAAATCAAACCACCAACCAACCCATCCCACTAAACAAATATAAATAAAAATAAGAACCTTCATGGTGGA
>JADBJO010005182.1:70000-72500 GCA_016801955.1 Conus betulinus
AGAACCATTCTGGCCCCTGTAGTGTTGTCTCACTATCTATGGTACATGCACACACGCTCGCAAGCGCGCGCACACACACACACACACACACACACACACACACACACACACACACACACACACACAGGTGTCACAGACAGGTCAAGGACTGTTCTGGCCCCTGTTGTGTTGCCTTAGTATCTGCGGTACATCTCAAGACAGCCAACACAGAGATACACATAAGTAAAAATGTTTAGCTGGACAATGACTGGTCAGTCCATTCTGGTTTATGCATGTCCACCTTCTGAGCTGGTGTTATCAGTCTGAACACAAAGGAAGGAGTCATCATCACAGTTCACATCTATCTATTGAAGCAGGACTCAAATGCATTCCTCCTATCCCGCTCCACCACCCCCCTCCCAACTTTCAAATTTGCATTTCAGTAATTTAGTCAGAGCAGCTTTGTGCAGCAATGCTAACCCCATCTTCACATATCTCGTCCCTTACCCTCATCTCCATCACTAGCGTTCTCCTTCTTCAAATTTGCACTCCTCTATGTCAGTCAAACCAATCGTCTCCTGCAGGACATAACTATCCACTCCCCCAATGCATCCCCACCTCCTTCCCCTGCACTTCTTTTCTCTATTACATTCCTCTACGTCAGTCAAACCAATCTTGTGCAGCAAGATTTAATCACCTTCTTCCCCCGCCTCTCTAATAATTTCCCTCCCCCTCTAAAACTTGCAGTCCTCTTTGTCAAACAGATTTTGTGCTCCAAGATTCAATCACATAATCACCCATCCCCAACCAATTCACTCCTCCACTGAACCTTGCATTCCTCTGTGTCAGTCAGACCAATCTTGTGCTGCAAGATTCAATCACATAATCACCCACCCCCAACCTCTCCATTCCTCCACTGAACCTTGCACTCCTCTGTGTCAGTCAGTCTTATGCTGCTAACATCCCCCATCCACCCTGACCTCCCTTCACCCCCTCCTCCCTTACTTCCAAGAAACTGGCAATTCTCTGACATCAGTCAAGCCAATCCTGTACTAAATGACACCCCCTCATTCCCTTACTTCCTTCAACCTTGCTGGCAATTCTCTGACATCAGTCAAGCCAATCCTGTACTAAATGACTCGCCTCCATTCTCGTACCTCCTTTCAACCTTGCATTCATGAAACTCATAATTCCCCGACATCAGTCAAACCAGTCCTGTGCTACATGACTCGCCTCACCCCCTCCTTTCAACATTGCCTTTCAAAACCTCCTTTCAAACACTGTGCATTCCTCTACTTTCAATCCAACATTGCCCATGTCTTACTGCACCCAGTCCTGTGCATCTCCCGTCTCAAACTTGCTTCCTGTGCCTCTGTGGCCACATGGTTCTTGTACAGCAGGTCCTGGTACTGCTTTCTGTTCCTGCTTCTGCAGCACTTTCAGCTCTCTCAGATCTTGTTTCCTGCACAATGGTCCACCGGAATTAGTCGCTGGAGATTCTACATTTCATGCTCTGAGAACCACCTTATTCTGCTCCCAGGGGAAAAAGGGAAGGGTGGAGATGGTTCTTGACAGACAGGGGGGGCAGATGAAACTCATCTGGGTTAGTCCACCGGCAAAGTTCTTCCTTGCGCTGAACTCAGAAGCAATCTGAAGTGATCAAAGCTAAGTGCATTTTCGTTGTTTTGTTGTTGTTTGTTCGTTCACCTGAAGAAGAAGACCTAAGAGGTCGAACGCGTTGTGTGTTGTCTTGTGACTCGTTTGTCCACGTTTGTCTGGGCGGTTCGCTGACATTTATTTAAGATTCATCTGGGTTAATTTTTGGACATAACTGGTGCAAAACTTCCGTATGCTGTATCACCTTTAATGCTGAACAATAATCTAAATCATAGCCAGTTCTTAAACTAGTGAGCCATAAGAGGGCGGGAGGAGGGATCACCCAGTCTATACTATGCACCTTCACAAGTAAATACTACACAGCTGAGCGTCTTTCACAGAGGGAGAGGACTGTGAGTGTATAACCATTTCGAATCACCCTGCCCTTCAGATTGTGACATTCTGTCCCCAGAGGATTCACCATCCTCAAAGAAGATATTATGTTCAGAAAGGGAGTTTACAACAAATGATGCAAAATCCCCCATAGAAAACAGCACTGCATAACATACAACTGAACACAGGCCTCAGGAACACAACTTAAATGACTTGTTGACAAAGCTTTCTTTCTTTCTTTTTTTTTCAAGCAACTTTTTGATTTTCAGAAATAATTTTCCACAAGCACACATACACAAAAATTTTCAATGCACAACAGCGAAAACATGTGTAAATTATCAAGGGATAAACATGCCACATACAATGTCATCTCAAAAAATATTGTGACATCCAGGGATAACATATTATACAGCCATATTTTAATACCATATCATTCAAGTAAGGCACCACGGTGACAAACAACATGTAACACAGGAAAAAAAAAAAAGAAAAAAAAAGAAAAAAGTTATATACTGCATACATTTTAAGAATT
>JADBJO010005182.1:77500-92500 GCA_016801955.1 Conus betulinus
TTGCTGACCTCTCCTTCCCCCTCATGCTCCTCAACATCCGCTGTGACAGAAGGCTGACGGGCACCCAGTTGCGTCTCCAGGTGAGTGATAGCGCAGGTGAGGTCTCGCTCCGACACAGAAAACGTGTTGAAGAGGTCGTGCTGTGGGTTATCTTTCCACAGCTGACTGGCCGTGGCCCACACCAAGGTGAAGGCAACATCGCTACGATGATTACTGACTGAAGGGGTTTCTGACAATGACTGGGTCAACAAAGGCAGCAATGGTCCAGGATGTCTGGCTGACCCCGACAGGGTACTGAAGGAGGAATGTGAGGATGACCAGGATGACGACGAGGACAGAACCAACGAGCCGCTTTCTTCATAACAGTTCACGCTGACCTCCGTCCCAGTGACCGTTGACGTGTTAGCAGAACTCAAACTGATGGCAGCGGAGGAGGAGGAGGAGGAGGCTAGGGTGGGGGGTGGGGGTGGGGGAGAGAGTGCCAGAGGTGGAGGCCTCATTCTCCATGCCCTGATATATCCAGGAGGAGCTGGCACTGCTCCATGCACAGTTCAGAACTGGCAGGGACAGCAAGTCTGAAGGCAGAGTGCCCATAGTCATAGGCCCCATACTATGAGGGGGGTGGTCAGTCTATGGGGAGAACAGCACCTGTCACTCAGAAACATGGGACACAAAGTGCATGACCTAATCACGCCATCTGCACACCACAGATCCTTCACTTCCCAGTGTCAATTCCCTGCAGATCCTTTATTTCCTAATGTCATTTCCTTGCAGATCCCTCCCTTCCTGATGCCAGCCCTTGCAGATCCTCAATTCTTGGCGTCAATTCCTGGCGGCAGATCCTTCCCTTTCTGATGTCAATTCCTGGCAGATCCTTCACTTCCTGATGTCAATTCCTGGCAGATCCTTCACTTTCTGATGTCAATTCCTGGCAGATCCTTCACTCCTGATGTCAATTCCTGGCGGCAGATCCTTCCCTTTCTGATGTCAATTCCTGGCAGATCCTTCACTTCCTGATGTCCATTCCTGGCAGATCCTTCACTTCCTGATGTCAATTCCTGGCAGATCCTTCCTTTCTGATGTCAATTCCTGGCAGATCCTTCACTTCCTGATGTCAATTCCTGGCAGATCCTTCACTTTCTGATGTCAATTCCAGGCAGATCCTTCACTTCCTGATGTCAATTCCTGGCGGCAGATCCTTCCCTTTCTGATGTCAATTCCTGGCAGATCCTTCACTTCCTGATATCAATTCCTGGCAGAGCCTTCCCTTTCTGATGTCAATTCCTAGCAGATCCTTCACTTTCTGATATCAATTCCTGGCAGATCCTTCACTTTCTGATGTCAATTCCTGGCAGGTCTTTCACTTCCTGATGTCAATTCCTGGCAGATCCTTCACTTCCTGATGTCATTCCTGGCAGATCCTTCACTTCCTGATGTCAATTCCTGGCAGACCCTTCACTTCCTGATATCAATTCCTGGCAGAGCCTTCCCTTTCTGATGTCATTCCTAGCAGATCCTTCACTTTCTGATATCAATTCCTGGCAGATTCTTCACCTTCTGATGTCAATTCCTGGCAGACCCTTCACTTCCTGATGTCAATTCCTGGCATGTTCACTTCCTGGAGACAATTCCTGGCAGAGATCCTTCACTTTCTGATGTCAATTCCTGGCAGGTCGTTCACTTTCTTATGCCAATTCCTGGCAGGTCATTCTCTTCTTGATGTCAATTCCTGGCATATCCTTCACTTCCTGATGTCAATTCCCGGCAGATCCTTCACTTCCTGATGTCAATTCCTGGCAGATCCTTCACTTTCTGGTGCTGGCAAATCCTTTACTTCCTGATGTCAATTCCTGGCAGATCCTTCACTTTCTGAAATCAATTCCTGGCAGATCCTTCACTTTCTGATGTCAATTCCTGACAGATCCTTCACTTTCTGATGTCAATTTCTGGCAGGTCCTTCACTTCTTGGGTGTCAATTCCTGGCAGATCCTTCACTTCCTGATGTCAACTCCTGGCTGATCCTTCACTTCCTGATGTCTGTTCCTTGGAGGTTTTTAACTTCCTGGTATCAGTTCCCAACAGATCCTACTGTCAATGCTTTCTGTTTCTTCACTTCCAATGTTAATTCTTCGCTGATTCTTCCTTTTCCTGCAGCATTTCTTCACAGAGTCATCAGCTGCAGAGGCTCATCACTGATGACAATGAACATGCACGATTTATTCACCACAATCAAAGAGTCTGAAACTGTTTTCTCTGTCACTGCATCCCACGTCACGGAACAAGAAGAAAACCACGCAAAATGAGTAATTCTGTTTTTAATTCCTTCCTGAATGTACTTCACACTATTTCTTTTCTGCTCGGTGGGGAGAAGGAAAGGGAATAAGTGGAAGATAATAAAACAGATTAAGCTTCCTACTTTTGAACTTCCAACAGTTCAACGATGTTGGGGGTAACTTGATCGTTTCTTATATTCTTTCAGAGGAAAAAAAAAAAGTCAGAAAAGGGAGAAGATGACGATGATGGTGGAGGAAAGATGTTGTGCGGAGGATCTGGGTGGAAACATTGTGGATGCGAGGATAAACTCTGCACAGAGCACAGAATTCAAGGGGGGGGGGGGGGGGGGGGGTGAAGTAAGGTACAGGAGCATGAATCAAGAATGACTGAAATGAGGGGTAAACTCAAGAACACTGTAGCATTATTGCTGATCTGAGTGAACCCTGTAGCATCATTGCTGATCTGAGTGAACCCTGTAGCATTATTGCAAATCTGAGTGATGGCTCCTACTAATGTGTTACTATAGCATTATGGCCCAGTTCTGGATTGAGTTCCATTTATTTCTCTGCTGAAAAAAAAAAAGAAAGACTGTTCACTTTCTCTCATACTGAGAGAGAGAGAATGGGTTTATGGGGAGGAAGGACGGACCAGGGAGAGACAGACAGACACAGAGAGAGAGAGAGGTGGGGGGATAAAGGGAGGTGGGTGGGAGGAAGAGACCAAGAGAAGAGGAAGGAGGCATGCACCCCTCAGCAATTTTATAATTCACCAGGTTGGATAATAAACATCTGGGATACCTGCTGTGCATGTCTACATGCTCATACAAATGTGTGTGTGTGTGTGTGTGGGGGGGGGGGGGGGGGGGGGGCAGTGGTTAAATCTATGTATTGATCATTCACTCACAGAGGCAAAATTAACTGGAATCTTTCATGCCACAACCAGCAAACACAAAAAACACGACAAAAGGGCTGTAATATCATTCCAGCTAGCTCCCTCTGCTTTCATGGCCACAATCTTGGGTACATTAATGATTTACTTGATCTTAAGTGAATTAAGATACTGATCATTTTGAACATGTTCTCTCTTTATAGGCTTGTCCAGAAATAATCAAAAGAATCTTAAAGATGTGAAAATAAAGCTTTTCATTCCATGGTGTAGTGGCATATTACTGAGAAGGGGGTTTAACACCCCCCGCCCCCTCTATATCCATGCTGACTCTAATTAGTGCTCATGAAGTTTCTGTGCATTGCACAAAGCCTTGAAAATCTAAAATTCATCCATTCATAAAACAAATAAATGTCAAAATGTGTCTCATCAGGTCATGAAATGTGGTCTGTTAAAGGTACCTAATAACATTGCTGATTCATACTTAGGTACATATACCTTTTAAATTGGTTACAGAGATGATCTCTACATGATAAACTTTTGTAGCTACAGCTCAGCTCTAGTGTAAAACAACCCTATTACATAAGAGTGTCAAATACTTTCCCTGCTTTTTAGTGACACCCTATCCAAAAGAAAAAAGAAGGATAAAAAAAAATCCTAAAGAAATGGGTTGTGTTTTCGTTTCACTGCTTTGAGTTTTAAGTGCAGCTTGTAAATTGCAGAACTTGTGACACTGATAATCTGTGCAGCATGTATCAAATTCAAAGTGCTTTAAGCCAAAATTGTAAGTTTCAGGTCCGACTTTTTTTCATAATCATGAAATTCACTATCTTTAGCATGGAGATAACTTGCAACATTCAACAAAGCTGCATTTTTATATTTCCAACTCACGAAACACTTTTACAACCCAAGATTGTTGCTGTACTCACACACAAAATATAACAAGCATGTATGCATGCTCTCACACACACACACACACACACACACACACACACGGTACACACACACACACACACACACACACACACATGCACACTGAACACACACACACACACACACACACACACACACACACACACACACACACACACACACACACACTCTCCCTTCCCCTCTCTTTCGCTCGCTCTCTCTCTCAGTCTCAGTCCCTGTCCTTCTTTCTCCAGATACAGAAGGTCAGATCATGCACCATATGGCTGTTTAATAAGCAGCACTTTCCTCAATTTAGAGTCCCGACATGTCCAGACAGGCCCACTAATCAAAAAACAGCAGCGCCAGAACATCAGTCTGATGGGGGGGGGGGGGGGGGGGGGGGGGGGGGGGGAGGAGGAGAAGGGAGGTATTAGGGAGTTGGGGGGAAAGAGTATGATAGGCTGGACAGTGGGGGGGGGAGGGGGGGGGGAGAGTGGAGGGGCAATGGAAATGGGGGTTGCTTGCTTCCTCTTCCTGGTTTCACACTGAATATCGACTGGGTCACATGATCCGTGAGGCTGATTGTCCACAAAGCGAAGAGAGACATGAAGTGAGGGAAGGATGGGGGAGAGGGGGGGGGTGGGGGTGGGGGGTGGGGGAACTGGTCACAGCCACGATTTCAGCTGAGAGTGCAGTTCGATTCTCATGCATGCTTGCAGAGAAAGGCTGGGTGACAGGTCTGCTGCATCACCCATTGTCATGCAGTCTTGGACCTGGGTAGGGTCACCCTGATGCGACAGGGGATCAGGAACCTGGATCCAGCACGCCTGGATGCATTTCTTCAAACAAATATAACATTCCTCGGGCCAGAAAGCAATCGCCCTCTTTATCAAGGATAATCCCACAAGCTTAAAAAAAGAAAAAAAAGGGGAATTCTAAGTTTAGCCAGTTTGTATTCTCTAATGCAAATACTGCTTCACTGTGGATGAAACTAAGAGAAAAAAAAAAGGGTGGGGGGGGGGGTAGAGGTGGTGGGGTGAGGGGGGGGGGGGGGGGGAGGGAGAAATATAGACATCTTTCTCAATCCCTCTCTCTTTCTCTTTTCCACCATGCTGTGCTTCAGGATCAATGACTATCTCTTGGGACTGCTGGTTGCTAATCAGTTCAGTATGTTTTAAAGTTTCTTCAGCTAGGTGAATCAACAAGTGCACATGATTTTGTTTCCTGATCACACCAGTTGTCTGTGAAGTCCTAATCCCACTCCAGGTAGTGTGCTGTGCCAGCAGCAAATTGCAGCAGCAAGTCACCTGGGTTTTTTCTTTTTTTTTTTTTCTTTTAAGACAGAGAAAGCTGGCAGAAACTGAAAGACCAGGTGGAAGATGGATGTGAAAATATTAAAAAAAAAAAGGAATTAATCAGAATATGAAAAAAAAAAAAAAAAAAAATTCCTTAATCCAGACAAGGGGATCAAATTCTTCATGCACTCATATTATCATTTTTCAACATTCCCGTCCTCCTGAACACATAACCTGCGCTGCTCAACAGCATATAGCCGACGGCATCACTTGATTCCACTGATAACACTGAACAAACCACAGACAAATCTGTCCACAGGAAAACCCAATCAGTGGCCAGCACCACCAAACACTGTTGCACAGTCTGTGGCAGCGCAAACGCCGACGACAGTGAATGTGAAAAATCACATGACCAGCCAGCCACGGTCAAAGCACGTGCAGCAGGGTTAGTGCCTTCCCTGCATTGATTTTTTCGGCCCACCCGGCACAGACAATGCTTGCGCTTACCTGGAATAGCCTACGCCATCCTGCCTGACAATGATCTCATGATGATTACATGGTCTTTTTGACCAGCATTTCTCTCTCTCCCCCCCCCCCCCCCCCCCCCCCATCCCTCTTTCCCTTTGCCCAGTTCTTACCCCCCCCAACATCCCTTCCCCTTCCATTACTGCACACACATTGTGACTTTGTGTCCAGACTGAGCTCCCATCAAAACTATATTGCAGATGTAGAATTCTCAGAACACAGGAACACAGGTCCGTAATGCCAAAGACACAAGGTTAATAAGGCACATACAAACCAAGGTATATTTCAGATTCACTGAGCAGTGCATACTGTTGTTACCATTCTTCATTACTAGTTCACTCTTCTCACTCACTCACTCACTCACAACAGGGAAACTGTCTAACATATCTATCCCCTATACGGATCAAAAACCAACAGTTAATGATTATGTCAGAGACCTCTGGCAAAGACTGGAACACACAGATGGATAACAAACTCTTTCAGATCCGTCCAAACCTAAGAGTTCCTCTCATCCATGTCTGGTGGTTGCAAAGAAGAAGAAACGGTTCTATGCCGGCTGCACACTGGCCATTCGTATTTTACTCATTCATACCTTTCTAAGAGTGAAGAAGCTCCGTGGTGCATCCCACGTCATGTGCTACTCACAATGAAACATATTCTTTTAGAGTGTTGGGACTTGCTGATGATGTGAGACACAAACATTTTACAGCAGATCCCATGAAAACCTTGTTAAGAGATGTTCCACCTCTGAGATTAAAAAGATTAACATTTTTCAATGGATCTGAGTTTTTACAGTGGAAAAATTTTTGACAAGGTTTCAGATGGGTTTTTAGAAGATGTATTTTAAAGAGTTGTGTGAATGAATGACTTTGTGAGTTGATTTTAACGTGGTGACAGCCCTGATATGACCCTTTGCGGTCGGCTGGGCTATAAGCACATTACCTTACCTTACCTTACTAACTTACTCACTCACTCACTCACTCTCTCTCTCTCTCTCTCTCTCTCTCTCTCTCTCTCTCTCTTTCTTTTTTTTTTTTTCTTCTTTTTGACTCAGTATTGCCATCCCTTTCTTCAATCAATGTACACAGATGTGCAAACACCATGAACATGTTAACTCATACATACAGATTAAGTAAATGACACTGCATCTAAAAAGAAGGGGGAAAATCTTTAGAAAAAAAAAAGAAAGGCAACCTTTTGCCACTTCCAGCCGCTAAATCACCAATGCAGTCCTAGCGTTACAGTATGCCGTGGTGCACAGAAAATGAATAAACGACCAATTTTTTTCTTTTTTTCTTTTCTTTTCTTTTTCTGAATCAGCACACTTGCTTTATCAAACAAATTTCATTTCTCTTTTGATCTTTTCTGTATCGTGTTTTTGAAACAAAAGCAAAAGCATAATGTATATCTGGATCAGGACCTCCTGCAGTTGCACACAAAAGCTGGCGACAACTTGAGCTTGACAAGTAAGGGTATACAGTTGAATGTCAAATAGAAGTCTGAGAAGTTTCATCCCCACTTCCCACTGTTTGGCTTACGAACAAGTTTCATCGGCTTTTTACCCCCTTCCCTAACGGGTTTTAGGAGTAGCCCACAACACCCAGTATGAATGAGAAGAAGCTAGGTCTTGGAGGTGGAAGCATCACTACTGCATCATCAAGATGGTCCCATCTCAAGACAAGCTTTTCTTTTCTTTTTCTTTTTTAAACATAATCATGTTATTTATTATTTTTTTTCCTTAACAAAAAAAAAAGGATTGAAAATATGATCAGTCCTAGACGACGGAACGCAGATGCAGTGTTAGTTGTCTTCATCACCTGAGGATATTTTTGCACTTCAAACCTTGGAAACACAATGGTCAAATTGTGTATATATTTTTCACCGAAATGGAAATATCTAGCTCCTGAACAGAAAAGGACTGCAGGCAGAGGATTACCTAAAGTTACAGAGTTATATTCATAACACAGGGTAAAATAGGTACTGCACCCTTGGGTCAAATCATGTTCATTTTTTACCCAGAAGGGGATTCCCCTTAATTTCCACAACAGGCATGAAAGGATAACAAAACAACAACAACAAAACTCCAGAGATGTGGGATAAATATTCAAAATGGCTGTTCAGTTATATGGCACTTCACAGAACAGAAACGGTATGGACAATGTACTTCCTATTCAACAGTTTAGTCACATGCACACCCTGAAAGGTGCAGGCTGAGCAGGTCAGCCAGCCACTCCAGCCAGCATTGGTCACGGAGCTTGTGGTATACCTATGTGTCTTAGTTCATGTCCAGGAGCTACCTTCACACTGATTACTATCCTTTCGGGGGGGGGGGGGGGGGGGGGTACCAGCCACAGTTCACCCGGCTTGTCAGGAACCGCATACATGAAGGTCATCCGATCAATGTGGGGATAGTCCACAAGAGAGGAGCAATAACAGCTGTTGGCATGCCTGCCTTTGATTCAGACTGATTTCTAGACCTAGGCTTGATCACTAGAACCGTCACAGGTCTAGAGACGCAACATGGCAGCAACACACATGCCCTCAAAGTGTGCTTGGAATAAAACAAACAATTTACATCCCAATCCAACTTTTCATAGGAAAATGTCTAAGGAATCAAGTTTGTGTGGTATTTGAACACAGTCATTTGCTTGTATAGACGCATACGCACATATCTGCATATGCGTCTATGCAAGCAAATGACTTCATGTGCGTATGTGTATGTGTGCGTGCATGCATGCGTGCGTACGTGTGTGTGTGTGTGGTGTGTGTGTGTGTGTGTGTGTGTGGGGTGGTGTGTGGGTGTGTGTGTGTGTGTGTGTGCGTGTGTGAGGAAGGAAGGGTGGCAGACAGACAGAGATGGGGGGGGGGAGGCTAGGGGGGGGGGGGGGGGGGGGGGGGGGACACACATAATGATCGAAAAAGCACTGTGTGTGTGTGTGTGTGTGTGTGTGTATGTGTATGTGCATGTGTGTGTGTGTGTGTGTGTGTGTGTGTGTTGTGTGTGCATATGTGTGTGTGTGTGTGTGTGTGTGTATGTGTGTGTCTGTTTGTGAGTGTGTGTGTGCATGGTTGCACGTGTGCATGTGTGTTTGTGAATGTGGCGTGTGTGTGTGCATATGTAAGTGTATGTGTGTGTGTGTGTGGTTGTGTGTGTGTGTGTGTGTGGTGTGTGTGTGTGTGTGTGTGTGTGTGTGTGCGTGCGTGCGTGCGTGTGTGCGTGCTTGCGTGCGTGTGTGCATGCATGCATGCACATGTGTGCAGCATGACTGTGTGTTTGCATGCAAGCACATGCGCATACATGTGTGCATGCATGCATTCAGGCAATAGATGAATAATTTCTGCATAAGTCAATGCAGGATTTGAATAAATCTGCAAGAAGTAATTTTCCCTTCTCATTTAGCTGATCTTGATGCATGTTTGCAAACGAGGAGGCGGCACAAGTAAAGCTTTGTTTGCATGCGCACGCTTCCCGGACAGCAGGAAGGGAGAGAGAATGATGACAATTTATTGCTTTTGGGGAAGGGACGAGGGGAGGGGAGAGTAATGGAGATACAGGAAATATCTGCGGAATGGGAGAGAATCTGTGAGAGAGAAAAAGATAAAAACATCAAACTTTGAGCAAAAGGGGGAAACAAGTATTTTTCTAAAATGCAAGGAAAAAAAAAAAAAAAAAAAAAGCGAGAGACAAAGAACAAAAAAGAAAGGGAAAAAGACAAGGCATGATTCAGTTCATAACTGATGAAAAGATAACTAGACAGATATATGAGAGCTCTGTTGATGGCAGCTATCTGTGAAGTACTGTTTTTTTGTTTTGTTTTTGTTTTGATTTGAATTGTCTGGTACTTGTGATGCCTGGGAGAAGACACATGCTTGTCAAAAATTCATTTGTCACTTGTGGACTGTTCATACTGAATAAGCATTACTTCGCACTTTCTTTTGTGCGTTTATCAGCATTTTGGTTTGTTGTCAGTAATGCAGTCATCTGTTTCAGTCTCCCCTCTTTAAAAACAAAGAAATTAAAATGAAAAAAAAATATATATAAAAAGCAACCAAATACTTGATGCCTTGAGTAACAGTGCCTAGTCTGTGACTTCAACAGTTTTGTATTTTACTTCTTAATGTATGTACTTCTAGCCAGCACAACACTACAAATTAATATCAGACAGAGATGCATGGACATTATAAATCTTTGGTGATACTCTGAAGCCTGGCACGCTTGAACAATCAGCACATGACTACTGTAATCATGTACACAGATTAGGTTACAGCAAGAATTCTCTTTTGCATCCTCTTCATCCTCAGTTGGTCCAGCACATTCTTTCAGTCTTTTCATATTTCGAATAATACAATCAAGTTCCATGATGCGCATCCTCTCAGTGGACTTAATTCCATGCTACTCATTCCGACTTCCCCAGGCACACCCACACCCATTAGGATCCTATCGTGATCCCAGCGCCAACAGGCCACAGGGAGCTCTCAAAGTGAGATCAGCATGAGGTCCCAATGCAGACCTTCCCTCAGACTTAACAAGCATGTCACAATGTGGCATCAGATGTAATGGCTACCTGAGATGACTGAATGGCAGCTTGATGAATAGGGATACTGTGACCGCTGAAATTCAGCGTCATCATTCAACTAGATAATTACAGACATCCAGTCAGACAGACAGACCCCAGGACAGAGAAACGGATAGTGAAGAAAGTACAATAACTCCTAAGAGAGACAGACAGACAGACACTCCTAAGAGACAGACAGACAGACAAAGCAAGAGAGAGAGAGAGAGAGAGAGAGAGAGACAGAGAGAGAGAGAGAGAGAGAGAGAGAGAGTGAGAGAGAGAGAAAGCACAAAGAGAGGCTCCAGAAAAAGAGAACGAGAGAGACAGAAGAGAGAGAGGGGGTCTGTGAGAGAGAGTGTGTTTTGGGGCTGAGAGAGAGACAGAGAGAAGAGAGAAGAGAGAGAGAGAGAGAGAGAGAGAGAGAGAGAGGTGGGGAAAAAATTCTGCAGTCAACTAGAAATATATCATCAACACTGTGATGAAGAGCAATTCCTTATTTTAACAGTATCCATTGCAATGAGCAGCTTCAGGCTAAGGCATTCCTTATTCTAACAGTATCCATTGCAATCAACAGTTTCAGGTTCAGACAATTCCTTATTTTAACAGTATCCACTGCAATCAACAGTTTCAGGCTAAGACAAATCCTTATTTTAACAGTATCCCTTGCAATCAACAGTTTCAGGTTAATACAAATCCTTATTTTAACAGTATGCCATTGCAATCAACAGTTGCAGGCTAAGACAATTCCTTAACAGTATCCATTGCAATCAACAGTTTCAGGCTAAGGCGATTCCTTATTTGAACAATATCCAACAATAATAGTCTCAGGCTAAGACAATTCCTTACTTCAACAGTATCCATTGCAATCAACAGTCTCAGGCTAAGACGATTCCTTATTCTAACAGTATCCATTGCAATCAACAGTTCAGGCTAAGGCGATTCCTTATTCGAACAATATCCATTACAATTAACAGTCTCAAGCTAAGACAATTCCTTACTCAACAGTATCCATTGCATTAACAGTTTCAGGCAAAGGCAATTCATTATTTCAACAGTATCCTATACAATTAAGAGTCTCAGGCTAAGGCAATTCCTTATTTCAACAGTATCCATTACTATTAACAGTCAGGCTAAGGCAATTCCTTACTCCAACAGTATCCATTACAATATTAACAGTCTCAGGCTAAGGCAATTCCTTACTCCAACAGTATCCATTACAATCAACAGTCTCAGGCTAAGGCAATTCCTTACTCCAACAGTATCCATTACAATCAACAGTCTCAGGCTAAGGCAATTCCTTACTCCAACAGTATCCATTACAATCAACAGTCTCAGGCTAAGGCAATTCCTTACTCCAACAGTATCCATTACAATCAACAGTCTCAGGCTAAGGCAATTCCTTACTCCAACAGTATCCATTACAATCAACAGTCTCAGGCTAAGGCAAATCCTTACTCCAACAGTATCCATTACAATTAACAGTCTCAGGCTAACGCCATGCATTCCCACTGACCTTTCAGACAGAAAGGAAGACATGGCCTGACACAGACAGATGGACAAACTCCTGAGGTGGGTGGAATGGATTTTGTGGGTGGAGGGGGTTGGGGAAGAGCGGGGGACTAGGACAAATCATCGTTTTAAAACCATCAACTCTTTCAAGCTGATGCCTCATCTTCCAAATCAGCTTGGAGGGGGCCACCAAAATGATCCCCGCCAATCATCATCTCCTTAATTCCTAACCAATAAACACAAACCGGCGGGGCGGGAGGGGCTCGGTGAGTGGGGTGGAGGAGTGAGGTGCAGGGGGAGAGAGGGGGGGGGGGGGTGTGAGGGGGACTGTGAAAGAGAGGGGAGAAAGACAGGGACAAAGCGACACACATCAACAGACACAGGGAGAAAGAAAACCAAGAAGTGGGGGGTGGGGGGGTGGGACATACAGACACATCCAAAACAAATGCAGAGAGAGAGAGAAAGACAGAGGCAAAGAGAGAGAGAGAGAGAGAGAGAAAGAGAGAGAGAGAGAGAGAGAGAGCAAGACAGAGAGAGACACTGAGACAGATACACAGAAAGACGGAGAGAGAGCCTATGAGACCCTGTGACCCCTGCAGAATTCCACCCACCCATATCCCATATCGATCCCTGGATGTTAAACCTGAAGGATAATTAAGTTTGTCTCACAGGAGGGAGTGTGGGGGAGGGGAGAAGGAGGGGAGGGGGGAGGATAGGGAATCACCATACTCTCACTCACTCTCATACACGTGCACGAACACGCATGCGCACGCACACACACACATACACACACATGCACACACATGCATGCATGCACACATGCACACACACACACACACACACACACACACACACACACACACACACACACACGCACACAGTTGCCCCCTACTGTCAGCCCCATCTTAACATCAGCATTAGCTGTGCATCAAATCAAACCGCTGGCTGCTTTGAAAAATGCTCCCCCTCACCCCCCCCCCCCCACCCCCAGCCTCCCTCTCCCCCACGCCCACTCCATCCCACTGACTCTCATCCATTTCCCTTCACCATCCCTCCCTCCTTTTTCTTATGCAAGCCAACCATTTTCCCTGCACTCTCCCTAACCATGTTATTCAACGTTACGTCAAACATGCCAGGAAACCAGGAGGAGCCCATGTGTGTCCTTGAACATTCTCCATTCTGTTGATGAAGAACACAGAGAGAAGATGCTTTGGTGGGACAACTCATTGCCTCATGGGCAAACACAATGATGGCTAACCCCTGAGACTGATGGAAAAGACCTTGTTAGGATAAAATCCACAGGAGCCGACTTTCAACAAGCGAGAGAATCAAGTAATGAATCTGTGAAAAATAAGATTCAGAAAGAAAAGGGGTTAGTTACTGCCACAGCATTTCGACCTCTTGGGTCTTCTTCAGGCAAAAACGAACAACATTTAGGAACGGTGAAAACTAAGAACGAGAAACCACTTGTCTTCTCATATTCGGAACAAAAATGGCTGTTGGATGAAAACTTGTGAAAAATTGACAATGATCCACTATTTGCCACACATGTGCAATGCCCTGGAACTGTCCAGACCACCTTTAAAACTGATGGTCTTTTGATTCTTCAGTGTCAAGTTCACATTCATCTCCCTTGGGCTTCAGACACCATACTGCATATTGTTTCAAAATGTTGAGAACTATCTGTCCTCATGATGTCAGACCATGCAACATGTCGTTCTGATGGCTAACATTTGCAAACAGTTTTTAGAGACAAGGCCTTGTCAAAGCATCTGCCATTCTATCCCCCCCCACCCCACCCCATCCTCTTCCATCTGAGTAGATGTCCTTTGTGATCAAGGCACAACGCTGCTCTTTCCCTTTCAAGCATCTCAATCTTTGAAGAACACTTCGCCTTGTCTTCGAAAGGGTATATGTATAAGGAGATTTCTATTCCTCTCCTCTCTTTCTTCACCATCCTCCTGAGCTTATATGAAAGCATTATTGTCACGATATCAAGTCAAAACTAGTTGACTCATCATTTCAAAGCAGCTGTCATAACTGTCTGTATGTAAAGCCTCCATCTTTATTTCAAGATGTAATGTATGCTCTCAAGTTTCACATGCATTGTGCAATGTAATCAGCCTAATGCTAGCAGAAGATGAAAAAAAGAATGTATTCTGAAGCAGTATGCCATCAAAACTAAAATATTCATCAGGAATGATTTCCTTTTTATCTTTATTTCTTTAGTTGTTGGCTTAACTCCAAGATCTACCACTGGTGAGATTTCAGCCTGGGTGAATGTTTCTAACCCTGATAATAAGGCAGTCACATTTCATCCTTGGGGATGATGTCTAAACTCAATACCAGAGTGCAGTGTTTTTATTTTTGTGTCATCCGTTCCAACCAATGCCTACTTTTCAACAAAAGGCAGAATGGGATGAAACATACAGGCAACGTATTTCACATATGAATTCAAACAAGGAAACTTGGTTTAAAGCCTCATCCAAAGGACTAGAAGGAAGCTAGAGTCTGCAAAGAGATGTTGAATCCAAAGGCGGAACTCTTTTCCAACCTAGCCGTCTTATGTGGGGAGTCAAACCTGGGATCTGTGTGAAACGAGTCTGACCAGGAGCCCACCATCATGTGACCATGTTTAAGATTCTCCTCATGACTTCATGTGCACAATGTGCAAAAAAAAAAGAAAAAAAAAAAACCAAAACATGTGCAATGTTTCCATCAGGCAATGTCCAACAGTTCAGTCCTAGACAAGTCTCCATCCTCCTGTGGCTCAGTCGGCCATAGCACAGATTGGTGGCTGGGAGGATATGACTGAAATACAGCGTCTTTTCACATGATCTGCTCTATACAATAACTGGACACTGATCCGGCATGCTTAATTTTTGAAAATGATAAAAAGAAGAAAAAAAAAGTTAGGATTGCTGTATAGAGGAGGGGAAGGTACAAGGAAAGGTGGGAAAATGCACGTGGCAGTGCTCTGGAGCACCAGTTTCACAATGCAGAACAACAAATTTCCTTCTTTGAAACATATTTTTGACACATTT
>JADBJO010005182.1:97500-100000 GCA_016801955.1 Conus betulinus
ACACACACACACACTGCACCTTTTGTCTTAATACTCACTAGCCTGATTCGAGTACTATGGGATGAAGGCGTTACCTAGAATCTCAACAAATCAGACAGATGATGATTTACCTCATCTTCCTTCAATCTTTTCATAGCCTATTGCTATGCAAGGAAGACAGTACTGAGACAACCTTTCTATCTGTCCACTACTCTGCATTTCAAATTGATATTAAAAAAAGTGTTATTGTGGCTCTTTTTAATTAAAGCTACGTTTTGCTGCAACTCAGCTAACTAATGTTGTCTGTTTGAAGTGAGAAGTTCCTCGTTAAATACTTAATACTTTCATAAAATAGGTAATGTAGGTTACGCTGATGTATAAGTTTTGTTGCTACTGCTTTTTATTTAGCATTTTCATATTTCAATCCTGTCTACTACTTCACCACACACGTACTAGATCACTGGACCTTACTACAAGGAGCTGGAGTAGTGAAACTCAGGATGTGACACTATAATACTTTTAACCTGTTCACTCTTTTTTTTTTTTTTTGAGTACAAAAAAAAGTAATGTCTTCATCTTGTAGCCCTTTATAAACATGTAAGCCAAGAGAGCAAACATGCAAAGTAAAAAAAAAAACCAAACTGGAACAGTGCTGCAGTTTAAGAATTCTCATACCATGTCAATGTGGGAAGTAAATGTGGTACAAGTTATCTTGCACCATAGGTAGAATGAGTTGAACAATTCAATTCTCAGAACAACGGAACTACTGAACCAGAGCTAAGTTTTCATACTCCTGGCTTTTATTTAGCAACATACATAATTATTTTATTTTTTAAGTCAGGTCTCCCACACACATACGCGCGTGAATATGTGCACTTGTACGCGTGCACACACACACACACACACACACACACACACACACACACACGCGCGCGCGCGCGCGCGCGCGCACACACACACACACACACACACACACACACACACACACACACACACACACACACACACATACCACCCTGATATGGCCCTTTGAAGTCGGCTGGGCTATAAGCAACATTACCTTACCTTACTAACACACACACACGCACATACATAAGCAACATTACCTACACACACACACACACACACACACACACACACACACACACACACACACACACACACACAGCATAGCATTCTTATGAGAAAACTGAGCTCACTACAGCTTTGGGACAATACCAAGCATTGTATTCACAGTGATTCCCTAGGCAAAAGCAACCAGCCCCAAATCAGGAAACATTAATTCCAATATCTATTGGCACAAGTCTGCGTTAACTGACCTGCTCTGGTACAGTTCTCTAAACAAGTAAATGTCAACCAGTCTGATGCAATCAAAGATAACCCACCTCATCAAAATAATAATAACTCTTAATAATGATAATAATAATTCAAACATGACTGCGCAGGTCACAAACACAGGTTAGAATTTAGACACTCCCTTTCTTTTTGAACACACAGACAGACACACGCATACACACACACACGCACACACCGACTGACTGAGGATCCAGCAAAGTAAAAACAATTGCTAAATAAATCTTTAAAAAAAAAAACAGGTATCAGTGAGAGGTGAGACCTGAAAGTCTGACCTATGGAACAACCTCCTGGGCATCTTGGTGTACTGACGTCAGAAGTTTCCAACACAGAACCCTTTCCCTTCCTCTCAAGAACTTGTGTGCTCCCCAGATACTAAGACTTTGTGCATTATCCAAGTTGAATTAGAATGGAACTGTACACATGAGAACTTATTCCAGAACAGTGCATTCTTCATCTTCAGAATCTATGAACTCTTCCAGACTGTTTGCCACATGGCTGCTGAAATAGGCCCTAGCTCTGCCCACATCACAGGAAACATTATTTTTTACCCTTTAGTTTGACTGCTACCAACTACCGACAGTGCATGCTCTATGTTGAAGAGTTGTTATCCCCCTTTGTGACAAGATCAGGCATAACATAACATTTCATCAAGCGCCCCTTTCTCTCTCTCTTTTACATCGACATCTGACACATAAATTTACTGTGTTGTATCCCTCAAGATACAGTACATTTTTTACCAAAACTTCAAAATAAATGTTTGCATATTTACAGCAAGTTTTAGCAAGCAAGTGAAAGTGACAAGGGAGAATACTGTGTAAGATAATGGTACAGTCGGAAAGTGACGTGATGTGGTATGGGCTAAGAGAGAGGAAGAAAGCAAACAGGGGGGTAAAAAAAAAAAAAAAAAAGGATACAGATTCTTATTAAACAGACTGCCTTTAGGTAGATGTGTTGATGGAGTTCAAAGCAGGCAAAGACAGCAATGTTAACACAAAGCCATACAAACAGAGGTACTAATACTTCTTGAGTACAGAAAAGCTGGGTTCATCTAGATTACAGTGTCTCCTCTGGTTTAGTATTTTTCTACTCTGTTCAGATATCATGGTCTTGTCAACCTCTAAAGACACACACATGTACACAGGCGTATATGTATGCGAATTGAAAC
>JADBJO010005182.1:102500-115000 GCA_016801955.1 Conus betulinus
CAAAATTCTGTACAACAAACTGTTACTGGCTTCTGTATCGCGGACTGTCATTGGCACACTATTTCACAGTGCACGGGTGCCAAACTTCTGTATGCTAAATTGTCACTGGTACACTATTAAACACTGAAAGGTTACCAAATTTCTGTTTACTTAACTGTCACTGGCAGTGGGTACACTTTTTCACACTGCCCAGTTACCAAAACTCTGTGTAACTGTCACTGGGACACTACTTAACACTGCATGGTTACTTATCTTCTGAATGACTGTCTGGTACACCATTTCACACTCCATGGTTACTGAACCTCTTTATAACCGTCACTGGTACCTCATTTCATGCTGCACAATTGCTTAACTTCAGTGGTACACTATTTAATAATAATAATAATAATGAATGAATACTTATATAGCGCCTATTCTCGGCTAGAGACCAAGCTCTAAGCGCTTCACAATCAACACTCATTTACACAACGGGTTGCCTACCTGGGTAGTGCCGACTGAAGAGCTGCCAGCTGGCGCTTCATTCAGTCGTTTCCCGTGTCATCCAGTCAGTATCGTTCAATATCGATCACTCATTTTCCTTACTTCCTTCATTCTTTCCATTTCTCACTCAGGGTGCATGCTATGTGTAACGTGTCATCCATACCAACGGCCAAACTGGCCTACTCTCCGAATGTTGGTGATGTGATGGGATTTTACATGTGTGCAAGATGTTATGCGTGCGTTCACACACGGAACCTCGGTTTATAGTCTCATTCGAAGGACTGTATGAGAAATGGAGACAGAACAGAACCAATGTTAACTCCGAGGGAAAAATCCCCCTGTACCGAAACGCCCCGGCAAAGGTTCGAACCCGCAACCCCAGGATCACCAAGATTACGAGTCAGGCGCTCTACCAACTGAGCTATTCCGGCTCACATTGGGTGGGTTCTTAACTTCTGTATAACTGTCCTGGGTACACTACTTCATACTGCATGGTTACCAACCTTCAGAGTAACTTTCAATGGTACACTACTTCACACTGCATGATTACTGAATTCAAGTGTATGACAATCAGTTCTTGATCACACACTATACTGCAATCAAACTTCTAAATGACTGAAAGTAACCTGATGCACTGATACACAACATGTGGCTATCAAAACTCTCTCTCTCTCTCTCTCTCTCTCTATCTATATATATATATATATATATATATATATATGGCAATCATATTGTATACTACTTCACTTTAGCTCTGAATTTCATTGTCGAGTGTGCTATTTCACGGCCTCACCTAACAGTTGTATTGTCTGCCTCTGGGGAATAAAGATGGGACAACAAGGGTATACAGAGGACCTGTCCACTTGCATTTTTGTTTTGTTTTGTTTCGTTTTTTTTTGTGAATTAAAACTGAACGAATTAAAAATATTAACAAACAGTTAAGTGGACATATGGACACTGGGTGCTAGCTGTATCTGGTATCCAGTCCTAGCAGCAACATTACATAACTGACAGAGGTTGATTTCAGTTTTTTTTTTTTTTCTTTTTTTTTTGTGAGCGCAGATCACGTTGACACTAACCTTAGAAGCAAGTTAGCTGCTACCTCACACAAAAGGAAAAAAAATGGTTCCATCCTTATGTAATACCCACGCTTGCCACTCAAAGACGAATCAGATATTCTTAGGCATGTAAAAGTATTTGTGTGCGTGTGTATGCTTTTTATAAAAAAAAAGCTCACAAATAAACATGCCTCAATCTTTCACATTTAACTTCATGAGCTGGATGTGGAGCAGTGACCTTTTTGTAACAGCTGGATGTGGAGCAGTGACCTTTTTGTAACAGCTGGATGTGGAGCAGTGACCTTTTTGTAACAGCTTTCACTGTGCTTTAGACAGAACAATGTATAATATACATCACACATTAGCTCAACTTCAGACAACTCCAGCTAGATGAAGAGGGGCAATCAGAATAGTCTCATAAGATTAAAAAAAAAAAAAAAAAAAAAAAGTAAGATCAATAGCCCGGATACTCCCAATTCCACGTGGGGTGCCAGTCCAAGGGCTAAGCATCTGCCTGGGAATCTATGGTTCCAGACCCAACTCCTTCACTACCCCTTTGCTAAGCCAAGGAGATTTCTCTCTCTTTCCATGACGTCTCCAATGGTGGTCCGGAAATGAGTTATGTGGATCAGATTGATGGACAGGGATGTAGCTTCACGACCAAAGACAAGGAGTTCATGTGAGACAGCTCACAGTAAGAAATGCCACAAGCGCAATTACAAAAAAAAAAAAAAAAAAAAAAAGAAAAAAGAAATTTCTGATTCTGATATATGTGTAAATGGCATTATATACAGCAAAGTGTAGGGACATGACATGTCCCTTTGGACACAGAGATGTTGCTGCTGTACATGAATGACCACAGTGCTACGAAGAATAAAGAAAGCTATAGTAATGACAGTCACCAAATCACTTTGAAATGTCAAAAGTGGCTGGTAAAAAAGAAAAAAAAAAAGAAAGAAAGAAAAAAAAAGAGAAATCTCTTGGGCATTTTCAATGATTTGTATATACATAAATGAATCTAAGAATGTCTACAAAGCAGTTGCTAAAGATACTGGTCACAACACAAAAACTGACAGTAGGACAACCATTATGAGTGTAACAAAGGATGCTTACATGTTTTTCATCTTTATGACTTTAACCTATTCAAGTGTATCTTGTCTTTATAATCTTTGTGACTTTAACCAGTTGACTTCACTGTAACTTCAGGGCCACTTTCAGAAGTACCCTAGAGGTAACTGATCATTTCTTTGATTTTTCTACAGAAAGTGGAGAAAGCTGAATGATAAGCATGAACGTTTGAGATAAAAATAACACATGGCACTTGATTTTTGCTATTCTTTAGATATCTCAAAAAACATAATGTTGATCTGAGGAACATTCATAAGATATGAAAAAGGGGTGTGGTAAAAAGGATGACTCAAAAAACATCATGCAGCTAAAACAAGCAGGAAAGCTATGATGGTACCACTGTCAGTTTTTGTGTTGATATATATACTGATGTTCTCCAACAGACCAACAGAAGGGAAAAAGACGGCAGGATTATATACGTGGTGAAATCATCAACACATTACCGATCTCTGGATAAGTCTCTTTGTGGATGAGGATGCTGATGTGGATCTTCTGTTAGGTGTAAACTGCTAAGAAACACAAAACCAACGCCTGCATAACATGCTTACATGTGACCACCTTAAGAATCAGAACAAAAAAAAAAAATAAAGGAGGAGGAATATCATCTCAGGACCAATACAACACAAAATAACGCAACAAAGACCATGCAATATGCTGCATAATACAATATGGCACAGCAATGCAACTTACTCTCAGAGTTCTCTCTCTTGCGTGCGCGCACACACACACACACACACACAAGGTTCAAATGAATCATGTAAAGAGTCATTCAGTTTAGGCTCATTGATAACTGGTCCAACTACCAAAAATATGTATACCACCCACTATGAAGGTACACTGAAACAAACTGATATTGTGTGTTAAGCAAACAGAAACACACATGCTTTTAAATCACAAAAAAAAGCTATAGTATAATCAGGTGGTTCACTCTTCTCTATTCTTAACTTTCTGCAAATTAAAATCACAATTATTAAAAAAAAAAAAAAAAAAAATAGAGAAAATTCCTCTTCTTACAGATTTTCTTCCTAAAACCATATGCCTTGGTGTAATATTCAGCAACATCAGCTTGTCTTATTTTTGAACATTTCTTCAAGCTATCACATTACACAAATGTATATAACTTGGTGACAGAACAGATATTAAAAAAAAAAAAGTTATAAAGGAAGAAGAGGGTGTGAATTACCTTGATAAAATGACTAAAAATCCTTATTTTTGCCACAACTTAGAATGACCATAACTGTGTAATTTGAAGTTTGTTGTCAAGATGGTGGAGAAGGCATTGCCTGTCCTGAAAGGGATCTAGCTCTGCTATCTATTGCACTAGCCTGCTATGGTTAGGTGTGCCTGATTAAAAAAAAAAAAAAAAAAAAAAAAGTAAATCAATACTGAAATGGAAATTTACAATTACGAAAAAGGTATCAAGATACAGACCACTGACTATCAAAAAAAAAAAAAAAAAAAAAAAAAAAAAGAAAGAAAGTCAATCTGAAGGTCACACTTACCTGACTCCCATCCGAGATCTCATCACCACTGGCCCCAAGACCTTCGTCCGACAGTTTGTCCTCGTCCTTCTTTTCCACTTTCTTTGTCACCTCTGGACTGGCAGCCTCAAACCCAGTCACATCGGAAGTAGGAAGGAGGTGAGGTTCTACAAGCTTCCTCGGTGACTGAGATGCATGATCTGGCAGGGGCGTCCCAGAGGATGAAGACTCTGTCTCGGGGGCTGCGGGTTCCACAGGATGGGAGGAGAAGGGGCTAAAGCTTTTTCTTCGGGGAGCCTTTTTTGTCGGGGAGCGTCTCTCCTCTCTCAGCAGGTTCAGGACCTGTTGCGGTCTCCTCTGCTGCTGCCAGTTTGGACAAGTCCTTGTCTATGCTCTGTCAACACAGCAAACACATGAGGCGTATCTGTGAAGGAGGCGTTTTAACACTTTCCTCACAAACCCAATCCTATTAAGGTCCGTTCCTTCAAGCCCATCTCTGTCAAGTTACAATGTGTGTTTTTACTGCCTCTCTCAACAACTCATCTGGACCATATAAAATTGACTATATATGCAAATGAAACATGTATGCCTATAGAAAAACACTCCCATCAGCACAATGAACGTTCACAGGCAACACCAAAAAACTCTCGGTAATCGCCTCCACAAATTCTGCAAAAAACAGGCCAATAAACGGGAGTCTCAACTCAGAGGTAAACTCTTTTCCACGTCTTTTTTTTTTCTATTCTTTGTTTCTTTTCTTTATCTATTCATTCATTCTGCTGTTTAAATCCTTGGTCTGTGAAGCTGAAACAGTATGCAGACCAGGACTCATACATCAATGAGCTTTGCATTTCTTTGTGACGACCTGGTTCATAAAATCTAATGCAACTTTTATATTCGAGCTCCCATCAACAATCTTTTAACTGATAATGAAAGGAAATATTTAACAAATTCTATCAGCATATGTCACGCATAAAAAAAACATTGTGCCTTAACCTTGAAAATGTTTACCGTTAACAGGGCAATGTCCTTTTTACTAGCAAATTTTCACGTTCGAATAATGATGTTGCTCTTATACTATTTTTTTAGTTACATTACTGGCATATTCAACGCACAGAAAATTAATTTCTGAGTCCTATCATAAACAATAGATAACTACTCATTTAAAAAAATAAGAAAATTTAATGTCAGGAATCTAAAACTGGCCAGCACACTGAAAAAGACTCAGGTTAGGAGCTTGATTCAGTTCAGAGGCTAGACTTACAAAAAAAAAAGAAATTGCCCTCAGGTGGAAATCTGATAAAGACTAAATTTTTTTTGTCAAAGTGGTGAGAATTTCCTGCCGAGATGCACAATGACTTTATAACATAGTTTGTCCAACTCCACAAAATGAAAGTTTTTTTTTTTTTTTTTTTTTTTTTTTTGTTTAACAGATATCAGCTTACCCTGTCCTTGGCTTTAGCATCGTTGTCTGTGCTGTAACCTGACACATTGTCCATGTCCACTGACTGTGAATCCTCATTCATGTGACGCTGCAACAGCACCATAGTACACACCATCAGTACACATAGCACAGGCTGTCAGTCATCGTTTAAATGATACTGAAACAATATCCCAGTATATACTGTCAGTATACATAAAAAGCTGCCATCTTCTGAAGAGACTTGAGAGGCATATTTTAGAAAACAGAGGAATTTTTGACAGTTTAGAGGAATACATATGCTATAGCACCCAAACAAAACATGACATTCCAGACACTTTATTTTCTATCCTTTTGTCACACGGTCGCTAAGCTTTATCTTATGACTTTGCTCATTTTTGCACTTCAGTAGTATTCTGACCCTAGGTGGGACAAAAATCTCTAAGGTTCTTCCTAACAAGGCTGAATTGTTGACTAGGATCAGCAGCACTCCCACCATGACAGCAGACAGCAACCTGAATCTGCACTTCTGTTTGAATTTCTTTCTCTTCTTTTCCGCCTCCATGTTAATTGGTCCAGCAGACTGATGTAACATGATGGAGGCAGAAGACACTGAAGCAGAAGTAAGTTTCCAAACAGTTCTTTGGTGATATGGACAGCAGATGCGCAAACTCTGTGAATAAACATACCTTTTTTTTTTTTTTGCGAGCGAGCAGAATTTTTTTTTTTTAACGCCATGTGGTATGACGTGTGTCTGAGCGTAATAAATTCCATGAAAAGCGGGATGATTGGCAGCTCTATACACAGTGCAGACCGTCACTCCTCACTGATGTCATGCTGAAGCAACAGCACACACAGTCAATGCAGCATGCATAGCAGAGAACTGTCCACCCTCTCAAAAACAGTGGAACAATATCCCATACACACTGTCTGTATACAACGCACAGACTGCCAGTACTTACTGATACAATCTTGAAACTACAGTACAGCATATACAGTCAGTAGACATTTTGCATGCTGTCAGTTCTCATTCATAGGACACCAAAACAATATCCCAGCATACACTGTCAGTATGCACAGTAGCAGACAGTCAATTCTCTTAACATACAGAGTTGCTATGGCCTCTGAAGCTCAAACGGCAGCATTTTGACATTTTAAGTGTAGCAGTCCAAACTTTAGCATAGCACATGTAAGCAATACAACAAATCAAACTTGACAGCACTTTCAGAGGCAATTTGTTTTGCACGCATGATGTTGGTCTGTGAAGATAGAATTTTTGCTGGTAATTGTATGATTTGAATTGACCTAGAAAAGATAAAATGTCAGACAAAGAAACTAATCATAAACACAGTCCAATCAGGATCGTCTTTATCCATTTTTATTCTGCTTTTGCTTCCTCTCTTAACTGAACCTGGTCTTTTTTTTATGTAATAAGTCCACAGTTAAACATTTACATTACCTTAATTCCGTTTAAACAACATAATGTCCATTTTGCGCCCAATCTGACAAGATATGTGGTTGCTCATTCTTCATTTTTATTACCCTGAATGTAAGTTTATCTTGCCTGAAGAAGACCAAAGAGATGGAAACGTATCATGTTTTGTCTTGTAATTCTTTGCCCCTTTCGTCCTGTAGAACAGTATTTTTTCTCTTAAGTTTGTTTCAATTTCCCCCTGCAGTCACCTCATTTTAAAACTAACTTGATCACAAAGTCTAGCAGCGCAGTGTTGTCAATGAAAAATCACAGAATGATTTGCCAAAAGTGTAACACTGACAATTGTGAACAAGACTCTAAAAAAAAACAGCACATTAAACACTTTCAGTTTATAAAAAAAAAAAAAAGACAGTCAATCCTCATTCATAGGAAACGTATAACAACATGCATTATCGGTATCAAAGTACAGACTATCATCCACCATTCAAATGACGCTAAAACATCAACTCACACTATTAATGTATGTAGAGTGTTCTGACAGTCCTGTAGGACGTTCAAAGACAGCGCAACACACAGTAACAGTATGATACACTGCATCATTATTGTCAAGTATGCGTGTGCGTGTGTGTGTGCGTGTGCGTGTGCTTTCTGCATGTGCATGTGTGCGCGAGTGATTCTGTGTTTAAGCCAAGGCCTTGACCTGTCCATTGTTTTGTCGTTTGCAATCTGACCTTCATCTCCTTGATGTCTTCCTCTTCTGTCAGGTCTTCCACCACCTCCACCACGTCTGCCTTGTATTCGTTGATCAGGTTACAGATGGCCGTCTTGTCCTGTGCGTCTTTCCTCCTCAGAAAGGGGTGCTGATTCAACAGACACACAAAGCAACTTATCACTCCAGGGCTACGACTATGGGTGACAATGTATACTACAACAAGGTGCCATAGCTTTACTGATGGGTGCTACAACAGGGTTCATACAGATTTCCTGACAAAAAAAATTCAAGGACTTTTCAAGCACTTTTTAAAAAAAAATTCAGCTTACTTCAATGATAATTTTAAGGAAATAATTATGAAATACTGAGACAAATTAAATAACTGTCTGGGACCTTTTTTCATACGCGGCAAAAGGCCTTGCTTTTGTCTCTACCTGGGTCTGCTTGCAAGCATTCTTTTGTATTTTTCTTTTTCCAACCAAACAACATTAAACAAACACTTCCCCAGCATGTTGGCTTCTCAATTTCAAGACAGCAGATCATTCTATTATGTGCGAGGCTCCATGAATGCTGACAACTCTGGTGTTTTTATATGTAGCAGATCGTTGTTCAACTCTGACTTCTTTTACTTTCATACTTTTTTTAAAAAATTCAATTTGAATTTTTTTCTCAACAGACTCAAGGTTTTTATACAGACATTATTCAAAGGCATTGGCAGTGACAATATTTAAGCACACTTTTTAAGGACCTATGAGTAAAAGCCTGATTTCCAATGACTCTGAAGGCCTTGAAAAGGGGGGCCCCCAAATCAAGCACTTTTAAGGGCTTTTAAGGACTGTACAAACCCTCTATAATGTCTACTGCAGCGGATAGAGCTTTACTGATGACAGCTGTCAGACAATGCAGAATACACCAATGTGGCTATGGCTTCATTGATGGGTATTGTCAAACTATTTGGACCACACCAACAAGGCAACAGCTTTCTTGAAGGGTGTTGTCTGGTAATGTTGACTACAAAAATGTGACAATAGCTTTGATAGGTGCTGTAAAATACTGTGGACCACAACAATGTGGCTATAGCTTTATTGATGGTTTTTGCTAAGTAATATGGACCACAACAGTGTGTTAATGATGACTGCTGTCAGGATATATACAATTCGACAATGTGATTATAGCTTAAATGACAGGCAATGGCACTGCCAGCCAGTCTGAACCACAATAATATGGCTATAACTTTTTTTTTGATGGGTGTTGTCAAACAATGTGCAAGTCTGTAATGTGACTATAGGTCTATATCTCGGGTGTTGTCAGTCAACATGGACAACACTGTAGCGGGCATTTCATTGATATTTGTCAATGTGCATGACAACAATGTGGCTATCGCTTCATTCAGCGAGTTAACTGTGTCGATGGATGCTGCCCGGAGTGGGTGTTGTCAGATAATGTGGGCTACAACAATGAGGCTACAGCTTTATTGATGGGTATTGATGGGTGTTGTCTGGTAATGTGCGTTACAACAATGTGACTACAGCTTTATTGATTGGTGTTATCAGGTAATGTACACCAAACAATGTTGTAGCTTCATAAGATGGATGTTGTATGGCAATGTGCACTCAACAATGTGATCTGTGTTATTATTAATGTGCACTACAACAATCTGGCCACAGCTTTATTGATGGGTGTTGTCTGGTAATGTGCACTACAACGTGGCCACAGCTTTACTGATGGGTGTTGTCTAGTAATGTACACTACAACTACGTGGCCACAGCTTCATTGATGGGTGTTGTCAGGTAATGTACACTACAACAATGCAGCTATAGGACCACCCACAGTTCTTCAAGCTTTGTAGCAACAATCAGAACTGTGCACCACCTCCCTCTGGACGAGTCTGTACACAGAAGACCATTGTTTGAACTGGCAGCTTGACTAGTCAGAGGCAAAGACCAATATTCATCTTATCACAGACAGACAAGCTTCCTAAACAGCGCATTATTATCTGTTACTATACCAGCTGGGGCTATGTTTGGTAACAAGCAATCTTCAATCTAACGTTTGCTCTAAGTCCAACAGACTTGAACCCTGCTGAGCTGAGAGGTATCAGGAGCAGGGGAAGAAATCAAACGGGATGACTTTGACTTTCAGAACTCAGCCATGCAACACTGACGACGACTTAACCATGAAATGGGTGACGGCCATATCACTACCCATGTCCATCATATTGATCTTGAATCTTGGCCACAACTCAACAGAAGTAAAATGGTACTGTGAGAAATGGAACAAGTGCTCATCTTCTCCTGCTCTAGAAATACATTCTTCAAATACCACTTGACAGAGATCTTCTTATCATTCTCTAAAGTCAAAAGCCTTTTTTTCAGTATGACGCATATAAATAAGACAGAAAGAAAGAAACACATACCAACAGAAGAAAAAGAAAAACTGATGATTCAGCTGTGAGCCAGATGAAATGTCTGATGAAAGCCATCATGTTTTGCCTTACAATCAGCATATGGATCATACTCCCTACTGTTTTGAGGAATTATTGAGCAGGCACACACAAATCAAATAAAGACAACTGTCAAGACAAGTAAATAACTGGGAAAAAAAAAGGAGCCGAAAGAAAAGACAATAAGCAGACAAACTCAGCGACACTTTGCCCATATCCTATCCTGAGGCCATACCTCTAGCTGAATGTCATCACTAAGTTAAAAACCGGGGTCTTTCCACACAGAACCTACATCTAAAAGTTGAGCTGCTGTTGGTCGTTGTTTAGGGTCTTTGTTAAGGCACTTGGTCACAAAATCCTTGAAGTCCTTGACCTGCAACAAACGTCTCACAAAGTCAGCTTAGCAACACACACTTTCACAGCTGAAACTTTATAGGAAACATACAATGAGAGAATGGATTTAGAGGACATGAGCATATTTGTGTCCTACTTCTAGTTGTGTCAGCACAAAGTGAAAGAGGTCATGACTATACGTGGTACATGACAACTTAACCTTTGAACCCCATCCCACCAGAAGGATGCTAGAGTCTGTCAATGGTAACTTGTCAGTAACAGGCAAAGCATTAACCCGTTCCCTGCCTGGAACGTGTAACGCACGTCCTGAAAACTGAAAACCGCTACGCCCGGGACGTGAGTGTCACGTCGTAACTTCGTCACGGAAAGCTGAAAAATCTACTTGGGAAACGACCGTCTAAAATGTTCTCACTTCTTCTACTGGTGTCGAGGAACGGCCCCTTTCCCTTCGCGCGAGCAGCCAGCTGACCATGTGTCATGCAAATTGCGAGTTGAGAGGTTACAGCTGATAAGCATATCCAAGATGGCAGCTCAACTTAGCACTTCGTCGACGCCTCCCGTTTTCAAGCGTTACACTGCGGTTGATGTTTTAGATGACGATAAAAATGAAGTGATAGTGATGAAGAAGACCTTTGAGGATCGGATCCTGATATTAGCAATGAGGAGGAGACGGATGGGAATCAGCACCATTCACTTTTATCGGAGACACGTGCTGGTGATGATGTGGCCTCATTCTTCATTGCACATGACAGCTGTGAGTACAACGCCGCGAGCGAGGATGACGAAGCGGAATAGCCGAACCCGTGCCATCAACGAGCACTGCACGCACGCCTATCATGACCGGAGAGGGTAGTGGACATGGTAGGGGCTAGGATGACGGCGAGGGTCCAGTGGAAGTGGCCGGGGGGCGTGGCATGGGGCGTGGTCAGTCCCAGCCTTGGTGGTGTTTTCATTGGGAATACTAGTCAAAAATCAACTGTGCCAATTTTACGCTGCACAGAGCTCCAGTCTTCAGTTCCTTCATGACCAGAAACTGGATTCAGGCAAGTAGCTCAGTTTTTTTTTTTTTTTTTTTTTTTTTTTCTTTTCCATTTTTTTGTTTGTTACTACTTGATTCTTCATTCTTCCACTATTTGTTTTCTGTATTTCTCTTCTTTCACATATTTCCTACTGAAATCACATAATTATGGCAAATAATGACTGTATGGGTAGGTGGGACTCTGTGTGTGTGTATGTGTGTGTGTGTGTGTGTGTGTGTGTGTGTGTGTGTGTGTGTGTGTGTGTGTGTGTGTATGCGCGCGTGAGCACATGTGTGCCTAAGCATGTTTTTATTTCTCTATAAAAGTTTTCCATATAAGTTTGTTCATTTTGTAAAGCACAGAAGCACTCATCCACAGCAGTTTTTTTTTTTTTTTTTTTTCGCGCCATTGTGGTGTTTTTACATTCATGTGTGTGTGATACTGTTAGTGCGTGTTTGTGCATATGTGTACAGTGTGTGTGTGTGTGTGTGTGTGTGTGTGTGTGTGTGCATGTGAGGTGTGTGTGTGTGTGTGTGTGTGTGTGGGGGGGGGGGGGGGTGTGTGTGTGTGTGTGTAAATTGTGTGTGTGTGTGTGTGTGTGTGTGTGTGTGTGTGTGTGTGTGTGTGTGTGCCTAATTGTGGGGTCTGCTCATGTGTGTGTGTGTGTGTGTGTGTGTGTGTGTGCGTGCGTGCATGCATGCATGCGCGTCTATGTGTGTAAATTGTGTGTGTGTGTGTGTGTATGTATGTGTGTGTGTGTGTAAATTGTGTGTTTGCATGTGTGTGTGTGTGTGCCCAAGTGTGGGTCTACTTACTGTGTGTGTGTGTGTGTGTGTGTGTGTGTGTGTGTGTGTGTGTGTGTGTGTGTGTGTGTGTGTGTGTGTGTGCCCAGTTGTGGGTCTGTTTACTTATCTTGAAACTTTTATTCTGTATTTCAGATTCTTCTTCAGTTTCTACAGTATTTTCTCTT